>JBBHAA010001869.1:600000-767413 GCA_037953035.1 Aquarana catesbeiana
ACATGCACACAAATAACTGTGCACACACCCAAACATGCAGACACACACATATATAAAACACACACATACATACAAACATATATAGATTGCCTTTTTAACTGCTTGCCGACCGCTGGCTGTCAATTGAAGGCCAGACGGCGCAGCCCTCGTTGCGGGAGGACGGTCATATGATACCCTCGCTTTCCTGGCCCACCAGGGCGTGCACCCGCCATGTCACTGGGCACCCGTGCGCGTCCCGGCGGCCGCGTTGTCCCCTGGGCACCAGCGATTGCCGGTAACACAGCAGGACCATGGATCTGTGTATGTAAACACACAGATCCACGTCCTCCTTAGGTGAGAGGAGACCGATGTGTGTTCTCAGTACAGAGGAACACCGATCGGTCTCCTCCCCTTGTGAGTCCCCTCCCCCTACAGTTAGAATCACTCCCTAGCAAACACAGTTAGCCCCTCGATTGCCCCCTAGTGTTAAACCCCCTTCACTGCCAGTCAACATTTACACAGCAATCAGTGCATTTTTATAGCAGGGATCGCTGTATAAATGTGATTGGTCCCAAAAATGTGTCAAAAGTGTCCGATATGTCCGCTGCAATATCGTAGTCACGATAAAAATCGCAGATCGCCGCCATTACTAGTAAAAAATAAAAATAATAAAAATGTTATAAATCTATCCCGTATTTTGTAGACGCTATAACTTTTGCGCAAACCAATCAATAAACGCTTATTGCGATTTTTATTACCAAAAATATGTAGAAAAATACGTATCGGCCTAAACTGAGGAAAAAAATGTGTTTTAAAGAAAAAAAAATTGGATATTTATTATAGCAAAAAGTAAAAAATATTGTTTTTTTTTTTTCAAAACTTGTCCCTCTTCTTTTGCTTATAGCCCCCCAAAAAAAAAAACTGCAGATGTGATCAAATACCACCAAAACAAAGCTCTATTTGTGGGGAAAAAATGATAACAATTTCATCTGGGTAAAGTGTTGTATGACCGCGCAATTGTCATTCAAAGTGTGACAGCGCTGAAAGCTGAAAAATAAACTGAGCAGGAAGGGGGTGGAAGTGCCCGGTATTGAAGTGGTTAAAAATCGGCAGCTGCAGCTCTGTACCTTCACTCTCCATGCCGGGTACTGCACTGTAGGGGGAGGCAGAGAGCACACACTGTCTACACATCTCTCCTTTCACTTTCACTTTCAGAGTAAACACAACGTGACCGAGATCCTGTACTGACCATTTTACACTGCTGAGGATCGGGGAGCTCGGTCCCATATGTATTCTGTGCGACTCCTATACCTCCGCCCCTGCCACCAGCTACACATACTGTACACATACTATACACATAATATACACATACTGTACACATAATATACACATAATATACACATAATATACACATACTGTACACATACATGTACACAATAATATACACATAATATACACATACTATACATACTGGTACACATAATATACACATACTATACACATAATATACACATAATATACACATAATATACACATACTGTACACATATATACACATACTATACACATAATATACACATACTGTACACATACTGTACACAATAATATACACATAATATACACATACTGTACACATAATATACACATATTATACACATACTGTACACATAATATACACATACTATACACATACTGTACACATAATATACACATACTATACACATAATATACACATACTGTACACATACTGTACACATAATATACACATAATATACACATACTGTACACATAATATACACATAATATACACATAATATACACATACTGTACACATAATATACACATACTATACACATACTGTACACATAATATACACATAATATACACATAATATACACATAATATACACATACTGTACACATAATACTGTATACACATAATATACACATAATATACACATACTGTACACATAATATACACATAATATACACATACTGTACACATACTATACACATACTGTACACATAATACTGTATACACATAATATACACATACTGTACACATAATATACACATACTGTACACATAATATACACATAATATACACATAATATACACATACTATACACATAATATACACATACTGTACACATAATATACACATACTGTACACATAATATACACATACTGTACACATAATATAACTGCAGCTGCTGACTTTTTTTTTCAAACTTGTGTTTATTGTAAGTTTTTCGGAGTACAAGTTGAACTGTAGATTGTCAAATGAGTAAACAATTGAGGAACAAGAACAATTGAGGAACAAGTTATTGTAGCAATAAAGTGTGTACACACAGGAGGCCACTGAAATGCATTTGAAAATATATTGTAGAGTAAGCTTAGCAGCTGTTGACTTTTAATAATAGGACACCCCTGTCCTGGAGTCACTCAATGTCCGGTGCTGCCGCCACCATTGCCAGTAAGGGAAGCCGGCAGTAAAGCATTGCGGCTTCATGGACGGGTCCCTGCTGCGCATGCGCAAAGCTCGCTGCGCTCTCTTAGGCTCCATTCACACTAGCGCGTTTTTTGATGCATTTTGCATTTTGCAGAAATGCACGGGAATTTTTTAACATGGGTTCCTATGGAACATGTTCACATCAATGCCTTTTTGTTTCTCTGCATTTTTGGAAAGGGTCGGGGACTTTTTTTCATGCAAAAAGCAGCGTTTTGCATGTAATGGATTTCAATGGACAAGCATCAAAAACGCAAGTGCACCGTTTTTGCACCGTTTTTGCACCGTTTTTGGTGCGTTTTTGATGCGTTTTTTTTTTTTTTTTTTTTTTTTTTTTTTTTAATTTTTTTTAAGACTGTAAAAAAAACTGTAAAAAAAAAAAAGAAAAAAATAACGCAAAACGCAAATCGTGGCAAAATCGCGGCAAAAACGCTGCTCAAAAACGTGGAAAGCATGAAAAAAAAACCTCCAAAAACGCTCAAAAGCAACATGCATAGGTGTGAATGGAGCCTTACTGGCCGGCAGCGGGGGAAGGAGGAGGGAGCCGGACTTTTGTTGTACCTTGCAGCGGCGAGGTCCGGCAGAAGTGGGGACAGGGTACCTGTCAAAAAGGTATCAGCCCCCCCCCCCCGAAAGGTGCCAAATGTGGCACCGGAGGGGGGGAGGAGACAGATGAGTGGAAGTTCCGCTTTTGGGTGGAACTGCACTTTAAGCAAGGATAATTATTTTAACTAGTTGCTGACCCCCTGCCACAGTTGTACTGCAGCAGGTTGGCTCCCCTGCCCAAATGGCCGGCATTGTACGTCGGGAGCGTACATGGCGATTTATGGGTGCCCAGTCACAAGCAGGGGAGCCAACCAGCGGGTCCAGCGGACTCGATGTACGTCGGCCACCCGCGATCGCTCCAGAGACAGGCAGAACGGGGGTCTGCAAGTGTAAACAAACAGATCTCCGTTCTGTCAGGGAAGTAGAGTGAGATCGTTTGTTCCTAGTGATCAGGAACAGCGATCTCTCTCCTCCTCCAATCAGCCCATCCCCCAGTTAGCAACTCCTCCCCAGGGAACACGTAACCCCTTGATCGTCCCCTAGTGTTAACCCCTTCCCTGTCAGTGATATTTTCTACAGTAATCAGTGGCTATTTTTAGCTCTGATCGCTGTATAAATGTCGCTGGTCCCAAAAAAGTGTCAATAGTCTCCGATCTGTCCTCTGCAATGTCGCAGTCCCACTAAATCCCGCTAAAAATTGCAGATCGCCACCATTACTAGTAAAAAAAATAGTAATAAAAAAAATACGATAAATCTATCCCATATTTTGTAGACGCTATAACTTTTGTGCAAACCAATCAATATACACTTATTGGCATTTATTGATGTACCAAAAAATATGTAGAAGAATACATATTTGCCTAAACTGAGGAAGAAATTTAGTTTTTTTTTTTTTTTTTTTGGATATTTATTATAGCAAAAAGTAAAAAATATATAATTTTTTTTCAAAATTGTCCCTCTTTTTTTGTTTATAGCGCAAAAAATAAAAACCGCAGAGGCGATCAAATACCACCAAGAGAAAGTTCTATTTGTGGGGAAAAAAGGACATCAATTCTGTTTGGGTACAACATCGCACGACCGCGCAATTGTCATCTAAAGTAACACAGTGCCGTATCGCAAATCCTTTCCGGCCTGTAAGTGGTTAAAGAAGGTTCCAGTGAAAATGGATGGATGAGAAATGTACGCAGCTCTTACACCCCCCTCCCTCCTCCTCCCCCCTCCCCCCTCCTCCTCCCTCCCCCCTCCCCCCTCCTCCCATGGAGTTGTGTGTGAACACTGGAGGGTTTGGTTAGGAGTGTGTGCAATGTGAGATAAAGTCGTGTACTGTATGTGTTATATGATATGATTATATAGAGTGCTCTAATATTTATATATATGTTTTCAAAAATTATTATAACACTTTGTTTTTGTGTTTTTCTTCTAGAAAGGATTATACAAATGTGCCGGGTTATTGTGATCACAGTTCATTTGAATGTGTTTTCCAATTATGGTAAAATGAAATGGTTATTCAGTTCCAATGAATCTTTGCTCAGGTATATTTGAACTAAAAAGGTAATTAGGGTTGTCCTGACGCCACTTTTTTAGGACCGGGTACAAGTACTCGCCGATACAGATTACCGATATTTTTTTTAATGTCATGTGACAGTGACACTAATGTGCAGCACTGATAAGGCGTGGACTGTGTCAATAGTTTTGAGGCGGGGGAGTGGACGGTGTCAGTGTGTGGGTGTTTTTTTTTGTTTTTTTGTTTTTTTATTATTATTACAATTTAGCCTTTTCAATATTTATTAATTACATTTTTTTTTAGCCGTGTTGGGGGGTGGTTTGGTGAAATATCAGGGGTCTTAAGAAACCCCTGACATCTCTCTTTTGAGACAGGGAAAGGGACTGAGGACAGAGATTCCCCAGTCCTTTTCTCAGCAGCCTCAGCTGCACTGTAGAGTGAATGGTCAGAGGAGAGGTGTGTGTGGGGGGGAAGGGGGGCTTAGAAGGAGAGGGGAGGTGGGGGGGTGGTCTGAGGAGAGATCTGTGTAGGGGGGATTAGGAGGAGAGGGGAGGTGGGGGAGTCTGAGGAGAGGTGTGTGTGGGGGGGTTAGGGGGAGAGGGGAGGTGGGGTGGTCTGAGGAGAAATATGTGTGTGTGTGGGGGAGAGGGGGGCTTAGGAGGAGAGGGGAGGTGGGGGGTGGTCTGAGGAGAGATCTGTGTAGGGGGGATTAGGAGGAGAGGGGAGGTTGGGGTGGTCTAAGGAGAGGTAGGGGTGTGTGTGTGGGGGGAGGGGGGCTTAGGAGGAAAGGGGAGGTGGGGAGTGGTCTGAGAGGTGTGTGGAGGGGGGAGGGGGGCTTAGGAGAGGGGAGGTGGTATGAGGAGAGATGTGAGTGTGGGGGGGGGCTTAGGGGGAGAGGGGAGGACGGGGGTGGTCTGAGGAGAGGTAGGGGTGTGTGTGGGGGGAGGGGGGCTTAGGAGGAGAGGGGAGATGGGGGGTGGTCTGAGGAGAAATATGTGTGTGGGGGGGAAGGGGGGCTTAGGAGGAGAGGGGAGGTGGGGGTGGTCTGAGGAGAGATGTGTGTGGGGGGAAGGGGGGGCTTAGGATAAGAGGGGAGGTGGGGGTGGTCTGAGGAGAGATATGTGTGTGTGGGGGGCTTAGGAGGGGAGGTGGGGGGGTCTGAGGAGAGATGTGTGTGTGTGGGGGGGCTTAGGGGGAGATGGGGGCTTAGGGGGAGAGGGGAGGTGGGGGTGGTCTGAGGAGAGGTGTGTGTGGGGGGAAGGGGGGCTTAGGAGGAGAGGGGGATTAGGAGGAGAGGGGAGGTTGGGGTGGTCTGAGGAGAAATATGTGTGTATGTGTAGGGGGGAAGGGGGGCTTAGGAGGAGAGGGGAGGTGGGGGGTGGTCTGAGGAGAGGTAGGGGTGTGTGTGGGGGGGAGGGGGGCTTAGGAGGAGAGGGGAGATGGGGGTGGTCTGAGGAGAAATATGTGTGTGTGTGGGGGGGGGGCTTAGGAGGAGAGGGGGGCTTAGGAGGAAAGGGGAGGTGGGGGTGGTCTGAGGAGAGGTGTGTGGGGGAAGGGGGCCTTAGGAGGAGAGGTGTGTGTGTGTGGGGGGCTTAGGATGAGAGGGGAGGTGGGGGGTGGTCTGAGGAGAGGTGTGTGTGTGTGGGGGAAGGGGGGCTTAGGAGGAGAGATGGGGGCTTAGGAAGAGAGGGGAGGTGGGGGGTGGTCTGAGGAGAGATCTGTGTAGGGGGGAATAGGGGAGAGGGGAGGTGGGGGGGTGGTCTGAGGAGAGATCTGTGTAGGGGGGATTAGGAGGAGAGGGGAGGTGGGGGTGGTCTGAGGAGAGGTGAGTGTGTGTGGGGGAAGGGGGGCTTAGGAGGAGAGATGGGGGCTTAGGAGGAGAGGGGAGGTGGGGGGGGGTCTGAGGAGAGATCTGTGTAGGGGGGATTAGGAGGAGAGGGGAGGTGGGGGTGGTCTGAGAAGAGGTAGGGGTGTGTGTGGGGGGAGGGGGGCTTAGGAGGAGAGGGAAGGTGGGGAGTGGTCTGAGGAGAGGTGAGTGTGTGTGGGGAAAGGGGGGCTTAGGAGGGGAGGTGGGGGTGGTCTGAGGAGATATATGTGTGTGTGGGGGGAGGGGGGCTTAGGAGGAGAGGGAAGGTGGGGGGTGGTCTGAGGAGAGGTGAGTGTGTGTGGGGAAAGGGGGGCTTAGGAGGGGAGGTGGGGGTGGTCTGAGGGGAGAGATGTGTGGTGTGGGGGGAGGGGGGCTTAGGAGGAGAGGGGAGGTGGGGGGTGGTCTGAGGAGAGGTGTGTGTGGGGGGGGAGGGGGGCTTAGGAGGAGAGGGGAGGTGGGGGTGGTCTGAGGAGAGATATGTGTGTGTGGGGGGCTTAGGAGGGGAGGTGGGGGGGTCTGAGGAGAGATGTGTGTGTGTGGGGAGGCTTAGGGGGAGATGGGGGCTTAGGGGGAGAGGGGAGGTGGGGGATGGTCTGAGGAGAGGTGTGTGTGGGGGGAAGGGGGGGCTTAGGATAAGAGGGGGATTAGGAGGAGAGGGGAGGTTGGGGTGGTCTGAGGAGAAATATGTGTGTATGTGTGGGGGGGGGAGGGGGGCTTAGGAGGAGAGGGGAGGTGGGGGGTGGTCTGAGGAGAGGTAGGGGTGTGTGTGGGGGGGAGGGGGGCTTAGGAGTAGAGGGGAGATGGGGGGTGGTCTGAGGAGAAATATGTGTGTGTGTGTGGGGGGGGCTTAGGAGGAGAGGGGGGCTTAGGAGGAGAGGGAAGGTGAGGAGTGGTCTGAGGAGAGGTGTGTGTGGGGGGGGAAGGGGGGCTTAGGAGGAGAGGGGAGATGGGGGTGGTCTGAGGAGAAATATGTGTGTGTGTGGGGGGGGGGTTAGGAGGAGAGGGGGGCTTAGGAGGAAAGGGGAGGTGGGGGTGGTCTGAGGAGAGGTGTGTGGGGGAAGGGGGCTTAGGAGGAGAGGTGTGTGTGGGGGGGGGCTTAGGAGGAGAGGGGAGGTGGGGGGTGGTCTGAGGAGAGGTGTGTGTGTGGGGGGGAAGGGGGGCTTAGGAGGAGAGATGGGGGCTTAGGAGGAGAGGGGAGGTGGGGGGGGGTCTGAGGAGAGATCTGTGTAGGGGGGATTAGGAGGAGAGGGGAGGTGGGGGGTGGTCTGAGGAGAGGTGAGTGTGTGTGGGGAAAGGGGGGCTTAGGAGGGGAGGTGGGGGTGGTCTGAGGAGAGATATGTGTGTGTGGGGGGAGGGGGGCTTAGGAGGAGAGGGGAGGTGGGGGGTGGTCTGAGGAGAGGTGTGTGTGTGGGGGGGGAGGGGGGCTTAGGAGGAGAGGGGGGCTTAGGAGGAGAGGGAAGGTGAGGAGTGGTCTGAGGAGAGGTGTGTTTGGGGGGGAAGGGGGGAGAGGGGAGGTGTGGTGGTCTGAGGAGAGGTGTGTGGGGGAAGGGGGCTTAGGAGGAGAGGTGTGTGTGTGGGGGAGGCTTAGGAGGAGAGGGGAGGTGGGGGGTGGTCTGAGGAGAGGTGAGTGTGTGTGGGGGAAGGGGGGCTTAGGAGGAGAGATGGGGGCTTAGGAGGAGAGGGGAGGTGGGGGGGGTCTGAGGAGAGATCTGTGTAGGGGGGATTAGGAGGAGAGGGGAGGTGGGGGTGGTCTGAGAAGAGGTAGGGGTGTGTGTGGGGGGGAGGGGGCTTAGGAGGAGAGGGAAGGTGGGGAGTGGTCTGAGGAGAGGTGAGTGTGTGTGGGGAAAGGGGGGCTTAGGAGGGGAGGTGGGGGTGGTCTGAGGAGATATATGTGTGTGTGGGGGGAGGGGGGCTTAGGAGGAGAGGGAAGGTGGGGGGTGGTCTGAGGAGAGGTGAGTGTGTGTGGGGAAAGGGGGGCTTAGGAGGGGAGGTGGGGGTGGTCTGAGGGGAGAGATGTGTGTGTGGGGGGAGGGGGGCTTAGGAGGAGAGGGGAGGTGGGGGGTGGTCTGAGGAGAGGTGTGTGTGGGGGGGGAGGGGGGGCTTAGGAGGAGAGGGGAGGTGGGGGTGGTCTGAGGAGAGATATGTGTGTGTGGGGGGCTTAGGAGGGGAGGTGGGGGGGTCTGAGGAGAGATGTGTGTGTGTGGGGAGGCTTAGGGGGAGATGGGGGCTTAGGGGGAGAGGGGAGGTGGGGGATGGTCTGAGGAGAGGTGTGTGTGGGGGGAAGGGGGGGCTTAGGATAAGAGGGGGATTAGGAGGAGAGGGGAGGTTGGGGTGGTCTGAGGAGAAATATGTGTGTATGTGTGGGGGGGGAGGGGGGCTTAGGAGGAGAGGGGAGGTGGGGGGTGGTCTGAGGAGAGGTAGGGGTGTGTGTGGGGGGGAGGGGGGCTTAGGAGTAGAGGGGAGATGGGGGGTGGTCTGAGGAGAAATATGTGTGTGTGTGGGGGGGGGGCTTAGGAGGAGAGGGGGGCTTAGGAGGAGAGGGAAGGTGAGGAGTGGTCTGAGGAGAGGTGTGTGTGGGGGGGAAGGGGGGCTTAGGAGGAGAGGGGAGATGGGGGGTGGTCTGAGGAGAAATATGTGTGTGTGTGGGGGGGGGGTTAGGAGGAGAGGGGGGCTTAGGAGGAAAGGGGAGGTGGGGGTGGTCTGAGGAGAGGTGTGTGTGGGGGGGGGCTTAGGAGGAGAGGGGAGGTGGGGGGTGGTCTGAGGAGAGGTGTGTGTGTGGGGGGGAAGGGGGGCTTAGGAGGAGAGATGGGGGCTTAGGAGGAGAGGGGAGGTGGGGGGGGGTCTGAGGAGAGATCTGTGTAGGGGGGATTAGGAGGAGAGGGGAGGTGGGGGGTGGTCTGAGGAGAGGTGAGTGTGTGTGGGGAAAGGGGGGCTTAGGAGGGGAGGTGGGGGTGGTCTGAGGAGAGATATGTGTGTGTGGGGGGAGGGGGGCTTAGGAGGAGAGGGGAGGTGGGGGGTGGTCTGAGGAGAGGTGTGTGTGTGGGGGGGGAGGGGGGCTTAGGAGGAGAGGGGGGCTTAGGAGGAGAGGGAAGGTGAGGAGTGGTCTGAGGAGAGGTGTGTTTGGGGGGGAAGGGGGGAGAGGGGAGGTGTGGTGGTCTGAGGAGAGGTGTGTGGGGGAAGGGGGGCTTAGGAGGAGAGGTGTGTGTGGGGGAGGCTTAGGAGGAGAGGGGAGGTGGGGGGTGGTCTGAGGAGAGGTGAGTGTGTGTGGAGGAAGGGGGGCTTAGGAGGAGAGGGGAGGTGGGGGGGTGGTCTGAGGAGAGATCTGTGTAGGGGGGATTAGGAGGAGAGGGGAGGTGGGGGGTGGTCTGAGGAGAGATATGTGTGTGTGGGGGGAGCGGGGCTTAGGAGGAGAGGGGATGTGGGGGGTGGTCTGAGGAGAGGTGTGTGGGGGAAGGGGGGCTTAGGAGGAGAGGTGTGTGTGTGGGGGAGGCTTAGGAGGAGAGGGGAGGTGGGGGGTGGTCTGAGGAGAGGTGTGTGGGGGAAGGGGGGCTTAGGAGGAGAGGTGTGTGTGTGGGGGAGGCTTAGGAGGAGAGGGGAGGTGGGGGGGTGGTCTGAGGAGAGGTGTGTGGGGGAAGGGGGGATTAGGAGGAGAGGGGAGGTGGGGGGGTGGTCTGAGGAGAGGTGTGTGTGTGGGGGGGGAGGGGGTCTTAGGAGGAGGTGGGGGGGTGATTCACCATTTTGTGAATTCTATTTTTGTACTGTTTACATACTTTTCAAGGAAACTATTGCGTTTTCTGTATTGAATATTGGTTTTGAGTGAAAATCTCTACTTTGCACTGAATTTCAATGGATAACAAGACTGGCTTTAACTGAGTTTTTGTACACAGCGGTGTGTGTTATTTTAATTTATTAATGTTTGGGAGTTTCTCAGAGGGCAATTCATTGTTTTGAGGCTTGTATCGCTTTAGCTAAGGTTTGCTAGCCTGCAGTATCCCTCCCCTCTCTTTTCCTGTACATTGAATAAACCAGTTTAAGGGGGTTTTAGAGCTGGACACACAGCATTTTATGTATCAACAGGAAGTTGGTGGGGGGGGGGGGCTTGGAGTTTCACACAAGCAAATGAGATTTGTGCTTGGAAGGACAATGGAAAAATACTGGATCCCGCAGCTGTCTTTTTAGTTTTATACTGTAATACAGTTTTGGGTAGAGAGCAAACAGGAGGCATCCAAGTTATTGTTGAATATCGAGGTACAGAGAGAAGCTGCAGTGTTTTGAAAAAAAAAGCAGACAAAAGTGATCTGTGTATATTCGTCTGGCGACGCAGTGTGCGGTCGTACAGCGCAATGTGCTTGTGTATGCATACACTGTGAGGGGTAGAGACATAGTTTGGGGGTTGATCTGTGGTTGTTGGCGAATCATTCGGCATAGTTAATAGTTTGGTTGTTAAAAGAGTGGTACGCTGTAGTTCTGTGCCAAACGTGTTGGGACAACAAGCCATAGAGTTGATGCCTCGTTTTAGTGTTTCTAGTTGAGTGACTAATTTGTAGTCTGTCAATCCACCGTGTAAGAAGACACCGGGCGGTGGTATCCGAAATTGGTGCAAGGGTTTTCCCTGGATAAGACGATAAGCAGATTTGAATCGCCATGGGCAATGGCAGTCTGTGCAAGGGAAGGAATACGAGGCTTCCCACAGTCAGACGGATGCACAAGAGCATGTGGAGTCTAGTTCTGAGGAAAAAGGCCATTAAACCCCAGAAAGATTGACATAGGTGGTCCAAGGATACTATTTTGGGTATCCCTCTGGAGTTGATGTAGCGCGACTGCGGCTTCATAAATCTGTAATGTTGAGTGAGTTGATGGATGCGTAGTACACGTTTGTGGCCTGTTTTTGAACTTTGTGTGGCTGGTCCATGCAAAGATTTTGAAATGCTCTCGTGCTTTTCAAATTGTATTCTTTTTCTATCGCTAAAAGAGTGAAGGCAGCATTCCATCTGGTCGTTTTTATTTATTTATTTATTTTTCGTTTTCGGGAACTATGAAATATCTCCCCCACATTTGTATCTAAATGTTTGTTTTTGTTTCATTGTTTGTGTGTGGTAACAAGATGTTTGAACCTACCGCGACAGCCCTCTTGCGTGTCGTGGCTGTTGTATTTTAGAAAAAAAAAACGTGAAAGTAAGATTTACAGAGGGTTTAGTTATTATCGTTTTGTGGAATGTCAGTGACAAGTTACCAATATACATGAATATTGTATTGTTTACCATTCTTTGAAGGATAGAGTAATAACCTTTGTTTGTAAGTATCTTTTCAGGTCCAAAGAGTTTCTGGAAGTGTGTGTACAGGTGTATAAGAAGGTAAAAATATCATAGGCTATTTCACTGTTTTATTCTGCACCATTCTAAACCCTGCATGTCTTCCTCCAGTTTGTAACAAGGAAGGAAGAAAAGGGGGGATGAGAGTGGTGAGAATGACAAATTTTCAAACCAATAATACTAACCGCTCTAATTCTAACCAAGTTTGTGCCAAGACTGTCTTTCTTTGATGGAATTTGAATTAGCAAGCAGCAGTCTGGTGAAAGAGGCTCCCATCCCAGATGCTAAGAACCTTTTTGTCACTGGTTCCAGGTATTACACCCCAGATGGTAAGCCACGCACAGGTTATGCAGTGACCACAGTCCCGATGTCTGGGTTTTTGTCATACGAGGTTTGTTTGGAGGTCAACCAAAACCAGAGTTGTACATTCCTCATTAGCTGTCACCTACATTCTCAATTGATGGGGTGGGTGCAATCACTGTAACATGAACTTCAAAAGGTCCACCACAGGGTTCATGAGTCCATCCTGGACCCTAACACAATAACCAGTTTATATTCTTTCCAACCAGGTGACTGGGTCATTGTAAAGAAGCTTAAGGGATGGGACCACGCCAGCCACTGCAAGAAGCGGATCAACCACAAAGAGTAGAGAAGTATCTTCGTTAATTTATATTTTTTGTTTATTACATTTTAGCAAGGGTAACGATGAAAAGCATCCCAACTAGCTAAGAAAGAGAACAGGACACATGGTCGGGTATTAGTGCCACAGCAATGACGGCGGTACATGCTATATGTGACGTTCATATTGGCGTGAGGAGTTTTGACAGACTAGTAAAATCCAAACAGACACCTGTCAAAGGAACAACACATTTCTAGAGGGTAAAATTAATTATCATTTTAACAATAGCTCTGGTTCTTGCCAGCTTTGGTATCGGGATAACTAGGTAGCCCACAAGTGTGCTTCAACTGTAGTTTGGTATTAATGCGGATCTACAGCTTATAAGGTAATTTCCCGTAAGGCAAGAGGTTCATGCGTGCTGGTGAAACTTGTCCCAACATCTTAAGTCGTGGCAGATCGTGGGGATCTGATGGCGCGAGAGAAGGTAAGAATGGCAGGGACAGCTGGAAGGGAATTGCTTGTACACGGTGGGGGCTTGAGCTTATGAAACGCTTGAACAATTTCTCATGCATTGAGGATGGGATGTTCCATGTAGCTGTTGATGATACAAGGAAGTTCCCACAGTCCAAGGGTTTCTGGGAATTCATAAGTAAAGATTGTTATATCTGGATCGGGGATAGTAGTGACAAAGTTCAGGCCCATATGGATAAGGTTTAGATCCCTGCAAGGCAAAGCCAGAGCTATAGATAGTGAAGGCTGGAATCCTTTTTAAGGGTTTGGGAATCGTTGGGGATTTAATTTTTATCTTACAGCGGATCATAGTGAAGGAAGTAGGGGTATATATACTCATGTTGTTTTTGTTTCTATTCCTTCTATATGCCATGATGAGGTGCTCCTGTTGCCTGATTGGACGCGTGACCAGAGCCTGGGCAGATGACCACATCTTCCCTGATGAGATGCCCCGAAGCCCGACCCACGTACAAGACACAGAGGATCCCAGACCGACCGGCGACTACTACAGCTCACCACGTCATCTCCAACAGAGTCTACATGTCAAGCCGTGTTTTGCTTTTTATGGACTAAAAAGAAGATCAGGATTCATCGAGGGACACATGGGATCATATGACAAGAGGAGGGAACTGTTGTGGAAAATTTTATATTAATGTATTGTCATAAGAGTCTCCCGGTGTCTGTCCTCTTGCAGCCCACTCTAAAGAGCTGACTGGGGTAGACTGATGCTGGTTGAGATCCGTTTGGTAGTGAAAAGCTATTTGGGGATGTAGAGAAATGTTTGCGGAGTGGGGACGTGTCCGCCAGCTAAGGGCTCCTGTGCGATGCACAGAACGATCGTCTGGTGGGGGTGTGTTCGCTCTGCAAAGACATTATCGGTTTAACGAGTGTGCGCTCATGTTGCCCCTGTGTGCCTGATCAGCACATTTGTGGCCCAATGAGTGTACGCCTGCCGATAAGCTCTCGTCCACAAAGACAGTAGAATAATCCAGGTATACATTGTTCTCTGGAACAATGTATAATAGGGATTTCTATCAATGGAAATACGGGAGTCTTTTGGGTTGTTCTGGTTGGAGACAGAGTTAATGTTTGAAATGTCTGAGGAGAGATGTGTGTGTGTGTGTGGGGGGGAGGGGTGCTTAGGAAGAGAGGGGAGGTGGGGGGGTTTGAGGAGAGGTGTGTGTGTGGGGGGGGGGGGCTTGGAGGAGAGGGAAGGTGGGGGTGGTCTGAGGAGAGGTGTGTATGTGAGGGGGAAGGGGGGGGCTTAGGAGGAGAGGGGAGGTGGGGGGGTCTGAGGAGAGGTGTGTGTGGGAGGGGCTTAGGGGGAGAGTGGGGGCTTAGGGGGAGAGGGGAGGTGGGGGGTGGTCTGATGACAGGAAGGGGTGTGTGTGGGGGGAAGGGGGGCTTAAGAGGAGAGGGGAGGTGGGGGTGGTATGAGGAGAGGTAGGGGGGGTGTGTGAGGGGGGGGGCTAGGAAGGAGAGGGGAGGTGGGGGGAGTAGGGTGTTCTGAGGAGGAGAGGAGAGGTGTGGGGTGTAGGGTGATTTGAGGAGGAGAGGGGAGGTGTGGGGAGTAGGGTGATCTGAAGAGGAGAGGGGAGGTGTGGGGAGTAGGGTGATCTGAGGAGGAGAGGGGAGGTGGGGAGAGTAGGGTGATCTGATTAGGAGGGGGGTGATCTGAGGAGGAGAGGGGTGATGGGGGGAGTAGGATGATCTGAGAATGAGAGGGGAGGTGTGGGGAGTAGGGTGATCTGAAGAGGAGAGGGGAGGTGGGGGGAGTAGGGTAATCTGAGGAGGAGAGGGGAGGTGGGGAGAGTAGGGTGATCTGAGGAGGAGAGGGGAGGTGGGGAGAGTAGGGTGATCTGAGGAGGAGAGGGGAGGTGGGGGGTAGTGTGATCTGAGGAGGAGAGGGGAGGTGGGGGGTGATCTGAGGAGGAGAGGGGAGGTGGGGGGTGATCTGAGGGGAGGTGGGGGAGGGTAGGGTGATCTGAGGAGAGGGGAGGTGGGGGGGTAGGGTGATCTGAGGAGGAGAGGGGAGGTGGGGGGAGTAGGGTGATCTGAGGAGGAGAGGGGAGGTGGGGGTGATCTGAGGAGGAGAGGGGAGATGGGGGGTGATCTGAGGAGGAGAGGGGAGGTGGGGGGAGTAGGGTGATCTGAGGAGGAGAGGGGAGGTGGGGGGTGATCTGAGGAGGAGAGGGGAGGTGGGGGTGATCTGAGGAGGAGAGGGGAGGTGGGGGAGGGTAGGGTGATCTGAGGAGGAGAGGGGAGGTGGGGGGAGTAGGGTGATCTGAGGAGGAGAGGGGAGGTGGGGGAGGGTAGGGTGATCTGAGGAGGAGAGGGGAGGTGGGGGGTGATCTGAAGAGGAGAGGGGAGGTGGGGGGAGTAGGGTGATCTGAGGAGGAGAGGGGAGGTGGGGGTGATCTGAGGAGGAGAGGGGAGATGGGGGGTGATCTGAGGAGGAGAGGGAAGGTGGGGGGAGTAGGGTGATCTGAGGAGGAGAGGGGAGGTGGGGGGTGATCTGAGGAGGAGAGGGGAGGTGGGGGGTGATCTGAGGAGGAGAGGGGAGGTGGGGGGTGATCGTAGGGTGATCTGAGGAGGAGAGGGGAGGTGGGGGGAGTAGGGTGATCTGAGGAGGAGAGGGGAGGTGGGGGGAGTAGGGTGATCTGAGGAGGAGAGGGGAGGTGGGGGGTGATCTGAGGAGGAGAGGGGAGGTGGGGGGTGATCTGAGGAGGAGAGGGGAGGTGGGGGGAGTAGGGTGATCTGAGGAGGAGAGGGGAGGTGGGGGAGGGTAGGGTGATCTGAGGAGGAGAGGGGAGGTGGGGGGTGATCTGAAGAGGAGAGGGGAGGTGGGGGGTGATCTGAGGAGGAGAGGGGAGGTGGGGGAGGGTAGGGTGATCTGAGGAGGAGAGGGGAGGTGGGGGGTGATCTGAAGAGGAGAGGGGAGGTGGGGGGAGTAGGGTGATCTGAGGAGGAGAGGGGAGGTGGGGGTGATCTGAGGAGGAGAGGGGAGATGGGGGGTGATCTGAGGAGGAGAGGGGAGGTGGGGGGAGTAGGGTGATCTGAGGAGGAGAGGGGAGGTGGGGGGTGATCTGAGGAGGAGAGGGGAGGTGGGGGGTGATCTGAGGAGGAGAGGGGAGGTGGGGGGTGATCTGAGGAGGAGAGGGGAGGTGGGGGGAGTAGGGTGATCTGAGGAGGAGAGGGGAGGTGGGGGGAGTAGGGTGATCTGAGGAGGAGAGGGGAGGTGGGGGGAGTAGGGTGATCTGAGGAGGAGAGGGGAGGTGGGGGGTGATCTGAGGAGGAGAGGGGAGGTGGGGGGTGATCTGAGGAGGAGAGGGGAGGTGGGGGGTGATCTGAGGAGGTGAGGGGAGGTGGGGGGAGTAGGGTGATCTGAGGAGGAGAGGGGAGGTGGGGGAGGGTAGGGTGATCTGAGGAGGAGAGGGGAGGTGGGGGGTGATCTGAAGAGGAGAGGGGAGGTGGGGGGTGATCTGAGGAGGAGAGGGGAGGTGGGGGAGGGTAGGGTGATCTGAGGAGGAGAGGGGAGGTGGGGGGTGATCTGAAGAGGAGAGGGGAGGTGGGGGGTGATCTGAGGAGGAGAGGGGAGGTGGGGGAGGGTAGGGTGATCTGAGGAGGAGAGGGGAGGTGGGGGGTGATCTGAAGAGGAGAGGGGAGGTGGGGGAGTAGGGTGATCTGAGGAGGAGAGGGGAGGTGGGGGTGATCTGAGGAGGAGAGGGGAGATGGGGGGTGATCTGAGGAGGAGAGGGGAGGTGGGGGGAGTAGGGTGATCTGAGGAGGAGAGGGGAGGTGGGGGGTGATCTGAGGAGGAGAGGGGAGGTGGGGGGTGATCTGAGGAGGAGAGGGGAGGTGTGAGGAGTAGGGTGAAAAGACGGTGTGGTTGTTTCAAGGAGCACAATATGATGATACACAAAATGATGGTACACAATATGATGATACACAATACGATGATACACAATACGATGATACACAATATGATGATACACAATACGATAATACTTGAACATAAATGAGCTGCATTGTTGAGTTGTCAGAAAGAAGCCTTTACTGCGCCAATTCCACAAAAAAGCCTGGTTACAATATACTGACAACACCTTGACATGTCTCACAGCTTCTAGCACAATGTCATTTTTAGTGACAAAACAAAAATAGAGCTTTCTGGGGAGATCTCAAAGGTGCGGTTCTTGCAAGACGACCAAAGACTTTGCATGATCTGGAGGCATTTTGCCATGGTAAATGGGCAACTATACCGCCTGCAAGAATCCAGAACCTCACAGGCAACTATTACAAAAGACTGTGCACTGTCATTAATGATAAAGTGGGCAATACACAGGATTAAGAACTAAGGGGGTCCAGACTTTTAAACAGGGGGGGGTCAAATTGGGTTTTGCCGGCTCACACATTTTTTCCTTAAAAACGGTACAGCCTGTATATTGCCAATTCTCCAAGGGGAGGCAAAGGTTTGAGCAAAACTGTATATATACTGTATATATATATATATATATATATATATATATATATATATATATATTCGGTTTAACCACATAACGACCGGCGCACGCCAATGTACGTCGGCAGAATGGCACAGACAGGCAAATCAGCGTACCTGTATGGCCCTGTATGGCTAGTTGCCATAACCCTGGTATACTCTTCTTCGGCGGGCGGTCCGGTTTCCGAGATCACTTTTATCGGCGGCGGGAGAGGCCCCCCCCCTCCCACCATGCTCCGGTGTCCTCCGCCGCTGCCGACGGCTCCGGTAAGGCGATCGGATCTTCACCCTTGCTGGGCATGGAGACTAGTGAGGGGAAGATGACCCCCACCTATCTCCAAAACAATGCAGGGCAGAAGCGACGTCAAAACATCACTTCCGCCCATAGCTCTTAAAGGGCCATTTTTTTACATTTTTTTTAAATGACAATTTTTTTTTTTTTATTGCATTTTAGTGTAAATATGAGATGTAAGGTCTTTTTGACCCCATATCTCATATTTAAGAGGACCTGCCATGTTTTTTATTTATTACAAGGGATGTTTACATTCCTTGTAATAGGAATAAAAGTGACACCATTTTTTTTTAAACAGTGTACAAATAAAAAATCAAAGGTAAAATAAATAAGAAAAGAAAAAATAAAATTTTCAAACGTGCTCCTCCCGCCATGCTCGTGTGCAGAAGCGAACGCATGCGTGAGTAGCGCCCGCATATGAAAACGATGTGAGGTATCACCACGATCGGTAGAGCGAGAGCAATAATTATAGCCCTAGACCTTCTCTTTAACTTGAAACATGCATCATTATTACATTATATAAGGGTCTGGTATAGATTTTTGGGGGGACCCCACACCATTTTATTTTAATGTTGGCACGGGGTTCCCCTTAAAATCCATATCAGACCTGAAGGGTCTGGTATGAATTTTGAGGGGGACCCCTACGCCATTTAAAAAAAAATTGGCGCAGTGTTCCCCTTAATATCCATACCAGACCTGAAGGGCCTGGTATAGAATTTGGGGGGACCCCCACGCAATTTTTTTTTTAAATTTTGGTTCGGGGTTCCCCTTATTATTCATACTAGACCCAAAGGGCCTGGTATGGATATTTGGGGGGACCCCATGCCGTTTTTTTCAATGACTTTTATCTGTATTGCCGAGACCCGACAATTCATTATAGTTGCGAGTACTTTTAAATTACTTTTTTTCCTGTAGAAATGTCATTTTGTGCAGGGACTGTTGTAAACACGGGAAACATGCACCACTTTACAGGCATACTATAGACACCCCCCCCCAGGTACAAAATTTAAAGGAATATTTCACTTTTTGTTTCACTTTAAGCATTATTAAAATCACTGCTCCCGAAAAAATGTTCGTTTTTAAATCTTTTTTTTGCATTGATATATGTCCCCTGGGGCAGGACCCGGGTCCCCAAATACTTTTTATGAAAATAACTTGCATATTAACCCTTAAAATTAGCACTTTTGATTTTTCACGTTCGTGTCCCATAGACTTTAATGTTTTTCTTGTGTTCAAACAAATTTTTTGCCTGTTCGCATGTTCTGCTGCAAACCGAACGGGGGGGTGTTCGGCTCATCCTTAACCACTTGACGACCGCCTCACGCCGATTTACGTCGGCAAGGTGGCACGGACAGGCAAAATCACGTACATATACGTGATTTGCCTTCCGCGGGTGGGGGGTCCGATCCCCCCCCGGTGCCCGAGGCGGTCGTCTTTTGTCCCACGGCGATCGGAGATGAGGGGGAGGCCATCCGTTCGTGGCCCCCCCTCGCGATCGCCGCTGGCCAATCACATCAATTCTTTGCTGCTGTATGCTAAACAGCAGCAAAGGAAATGATGTCATCTCTCCTCGGCTCGGTAATTTCCGTTCCGGCCCGAGGAGAGAAGACAGGTATGTGAGTGCACAACACTACACAACACAGTAGAACATGCCAGGCACACAAAACACCCCGACCCCCCCCCCCCGATCGCCCCCCGATCCCCCCCAATCACCCCCCCTGTCACAAATTGACACCAGCAGTTTTTTTTTTTTCTGATTACTGCATTGGTGTCAGTTTGTGACAGTTACAGTGTTGGGACAGTTAGTATTACCCCCCTTTAGGTCTAGGGTACCCCCCTAACCCCCCCTAATAAAGTTTTAACCCCTTGATCACCCCCTGTCACCAGTGTCGCTAAGCGATCATTTTTCTGATCGCTGTATTAGTGTCGCTGGTGACGCTAGTTAGGGAGGTAAATATTTAGGTTCGCCGTCAGCGTTTTATAGCGACAGGGACCCCCATATACTACCGAATAAATGTTTTAACCCCTTGATGGCCCCCTAGTTAACCCTTTCACCACTGATCACTGTATAACCGTTACGGGTGACGCTGGTTAGTTTGTTTATTTTTTATAGTGTCAGGGCACCCGCCGTTTATTACCGAATAAAGGTTTAGCCCCCTGATCGCCCGGCGGTGATATGCGTCGCCCCAGGCAGCGTCAGATTAGCGCCAGTACCGCTAACACCCACGCACGCAGCATACGCCTCCCTTAGTGGTATAGTATCTGAACGGATCAATATCTGATCCGATCAGATCTATACTAGCGTCCCCAGCAGTTTAGGGTTCCCAAAAACGCAGTGTTAGCGGGATCAGCCCAGATACCTGCTAGCACCTGCATTTTGCCCCTCCGCCCGGCCCAGCCCAGCCCACCCAAGTGCAGTATCGATCGATCACTGACACTTACAAAACACTAAATGCATAACTGCAGCGTTCGCAGAGTCAGGCCTGATCCCTGCGATCACTAACAGTTTTTTTGGTAGTATTTTGGTGAACTGGCAAGCACCAGCCCCAGGCAGCGTCAGGTTAGCGCCAGTACCGCTAACACCCACGCACGCACCGTACACCTCCCTTAGTGGTATAGTATCTGAACGGATCAATATCTGATCCGATCAGATCTATACTGGCGTCCCCAGCAGTTTAGGGTTCCCAAAAACGCAGTGTTATCGGGATCAGCCCAGATACCTGCTAGCACCTGCATTTTGCCCCTCCGCCCGGCCCAGCCCACCCAAGTGCAGTATCGATCGATCACTGTCACTTACAAAACACTAAACGCATAACTGCAGCGTTCGCAGAGTCAGGCCTGATCCCTGCGATCGCTAACAGTTTTTTTGGTAGCTTTTTATTGAACTGGCAAGCGCCAGCGGCCTAGTACACCCCGGTCGTAGTCAAACCAGCACTGCAGTAACACTTGGTGACGTGGCGAGTCCCATAAGTGCAGTTCAAGCTGGTGAGGTGGCAAGCACAAGTAGTGTCCCGCTGCCACCAAGAAGACAAACACAGGCCCGTCGTGCCCATAATGCCCTTCCTGCTGCATTCGCCAATCCTAATTGGGAACCCACCACTTCTGCAGCGCCCGTACTTCCCCCATTCACATCCCCAACCAAATGCAGTCGGCTGCATGAGAGGCATTTTCTTTATGTCCTCCCGAGTACCCCTACCCAACGAACCCCCAAAAAAGATGTTGTGTCTGCAGCAAGCGCGGATATAGACGTGACACCCGCTATTATTGTCCCTCCTGTCCCGACAATCCTGGTCTTTGCATTGGTGAATGTTTTGAACGCTATCATTCATTAGTTGAGTATTAGTGTAGGGTACAGCATTGCACAGACTAGGCACACTTTCACAGGGTCTCCCAAGATGCCATCGCATTTTGAGAGACCCGAACCTGGAACCGGTTACAGTTATAAAAGTTAGTTACAAAAAAAGTGTAAAAAAAAAAAAAATATATATAAAATAAAAAAAAATAGTTGTCGTTTTATTGTTCTCTCTCTCTCTATTCTCTCTCTCTTGTTCTGCTCTTTTTTACTGTATTCTATTCTGCAATGTTTTATTGTTATTATGTTTTATTATGTTTGCTTTTCAGGTATGCAATTTTTTATACTTTACCGTTTACTGTGCTTTATTGTTAACCATTTTTTTGTCTTCAGGTACGCCGTTCACGACTTTGAGTGGTTATACCAGAATGATGCCTGCAGGTTTAGGTATCATCTTGGTATCATTCTTTTCAGCCAGCGGTCGGCTTTCATGTAAAAGCAATCCTAGTGGCTAATTAGCCTCTAGACTGCTTTTACAAGCCGTGGGAGGGAATGCCCCCCCCCACCGTGTTCCGTGTTTTTCTCTGGCTCTCCTGTCTCAACAGGGAACCTGAGAATGCAGCCGGTGATTCAGCCAGCTGACCATAGAGCTGATCAGAGACCAGAGTGGCTCCAAACATCTCTATGGCCTAAGAAACCGGAAGCTACGAGCATTTCATGACTTAGATTTCGCCGGATGTAAACAGCGCCATTGGGAAATTGGGGAAGCATTTTATCACACCGATCTTGGTGTGGTCAGATGCTTTGAGGGCAGAGGAGAGATCTAGGGTCTAATAGACCCCAATTTTTTCAAAAAAGAGTACCTGTCACTACCTATTGCTATCATAGGGGATATTTACATTCCCCAAGATAACAATAAAAATGATTAAAAAAAAAAATGAAAGGAACAGTTTAAAAATAAGATAAAAAAGCAAAAAAATAATAAAGAAAAAAAAAAAAAAAAAGCACCCCTGTCGCCCCCTGCTCTCGCGCTAAGGCGAACGCAAGTGGCGGTCTGTCGTCAAACGTAAACAGCAATTGCACCATGCATGTGAGGTATCACCGCGAAGGTCAGATCGAGGGCAGTAATTTTTGCAGTAGACCTCCTCTGTAAATCTAAAGTGGTAACCTGTAAAGGCTTTTAAAGGCTTTTAAAAATGTATTTATTTTGTTGCCACTGCACGTTTGTGCGCAATTTTAAAGCATGTCATGTTTGGTATCCATGTACTCGGCCTAAGATCATCTTTTTTATTTCATCAAACATTTGGGCAATATAGTGTGTTTTAGTGCATTAAAATTTAAAAAAGTGTGTTTTTTCCCCAAAAAATGCGTTTGAAAAATCGCTGCGCAAATACTGTGTGAAAAAAAAAATGAAACACCCACCATTTTAATCTGTAGGGCATTTGCTTTAAAAAAATATATAATGTTTGGGGGTTCAAAGTAATTTTTTTGCAAAAAAAAATAACTTTTTCATGTAAACAATAAGTGTCAGAAAGGGCTTTGTCTTCAAGTGGTTAGAAGAGCGGGTGATGTGTGACATAAGCTTCTAAATGTTGTGCATAAAATGCCAGGACAGTTCAAAACCCCCCCAAATGACCCCATTTTGGAAAGTAGACACCCCAAGCTATTTGCTGAGAGGCATGTCGAGTCCATGGAATATTTTATATTGCGACACAAGTTGCGGGAAAGAGACAAATTTTTTTTTTTTTTTTTGCACAAAGTTGTCACTAAATGATATATTGCTCAAACATGCCATGGGGATATGTGAAATTACACCCCAAAATACATTCTGCTGCTTCTTGTGAGTACGGGGATACCACATGTGTGAGACTTTTTGGGAGCCTAGCCGCGTACGGGGCCCCGAAAACCAAGCACCGCCTTCAGGCTTTCTAAGGGCGTGAATTTTTGATTTCACTCTTCACTGCCTATCACAGTTTCGGAGGCCATGGAAAGCCCAGGTGGAACAACCCCCCCCCAAATGACCCCATTTTGGAAAGTAGACACCCCAAGCTATTTGATGAGAGGTATAGTGAGTATTTTGCAGACCTCACTTTTTGTCGCAAAGTTTTGAAAATTGAAAAAAGAAAAAAAAAAAAGTTTTTTCTTGTCTTTCTTCATTTTCAAAAACAAATGAGAGCTGCAAAATACTCACCATGCCTCTCAGCAAATAGCTTGGGGTGTCTACTTTCCAAAATGGGGTCATTTGGGGGGGGTTTTGTGCCACCTGGGCATTCCATGGCCTCCGAAACTGTGATAGGCAGTGAAGAGTGAAATCAAAAATTTACACCCTTAGAAATCCTGAAGGCGGTGATTGGTTTTCGGGGCCCCGTACGCGGCTAAGCTCCCAAAAAGTCCCACACATGTGGTATCCCCATACTCAGGAGAAGCAGCTGAATGTATTTTGGGGTGCAATTCCACATAGGCCCATGGCCTGTGTGAGCAATATATCATTTAGTGACAACTTTTTGTAAATATTTTTTTTTTTCGTCATTATTCAATCACTTGGGACAAAAAAAATAAATATTCAATGGGTTCAACATGCCTCTCAGCAATTTCCTTGGGGTGTCTACTTTCCAAAATGGGGTCATTTGGGGGGGTTTTGTACTGCCCTGCCATTTTAGCACCTCAAGAAATGACATAGGCAGTCATAAACTAAAAGCTGTGTAAATTACAGAAAATGTACCCTAGTTTGTAGACGCTATAACTTTTGCGTAAACCAATAAATATACGCTTATTGACATTTTTTTTACCAAAGACGTGACCGAATACATTTTGGCCTAAATGTATGACTAAAATTGAGTTTATTGGATTTTTTTTATAACAAAAAGTAGAAAATATCATTTTTTTCAAAATTTTCGGTCTTTTTCCGTTTATAGCGCAAAAAATAAAAACTGCAGAGGTGATCAAATACCATCAAAAGAAAGCTCTATTTGTGGGAAGAAAAGGACGCAAATTTCGTTTGGGTACAGCATTGCATGACCGCGCAATTAGCAGTTAAAGTGACGCAGTGCCAAATTGGAAAAAGACCTCTGGTCCTTAGGCAGCATAATGGTCCGGGGCTCAAGTGGTTAATTACTAATAGCATTGCCAGAAAAACTCCATTGTACGGCTCTGTAATGTATCCTCGGGTACAATGACATTAAATACAGAAGAGTGACACTGACCTGATCCTAGGAGGAGAAGAAAGCAGATTATATGCAGAATTTTCAGCCCGGTCCTCATTGCTCCATCCATGCCGGATCCACCCCAAGAGAACTGTGAGAGACGTCTGATCTGTATGAAGCAACAAACTTTGAATTTTGTTTCACTTTCACTTTTTTAGAAATAACAGATTCTGGCCTCCTGGTAGCAGTGTATCCTCTCAGGCTGCATTCACACTTCAGCGTTTTGAATCGTGGGCAGATTTGCCGCAATTCTGTCCGCGATTTGAAAGTGCCGATGTGTGAATGACAAATCATGGGACTCGCATTTGAGATGCCATTCATTTGAATGACATCTCAAATCGTGGTGCGGGTCTGCCACGTTTGTCACATGATAAATTGCGCTTCAGTCGCGGCAACACTCATCGCGGGAGGCATGTCGCTCCAAAAACAATTCAGTTTTCTATCTGAAAACCAATAAAAACTTTGAAATAAAAAAAACAATTCAGGAGCTACTTTTGGGCGTCATGCTTCCCGCGATGAGTGTTGCCGCGATTGCATTGCAATTTTCAAATGAATGGCATCTCAAATGCGAGTCCCGCTATTTGTCATTCACACATCAGCGCTTTCAAATCACAGGCAGAAATGTGGCAAATCTTCCCGCGGTTCAAAACGCTGAAGTGTGAATGCAGCCTTACACTGTACATGTACAAAAATAAGAGCACAGAGACAAAGGTATAGAAGAGAATTAAAAAATTGTACGAAAGAAGCAAAATAAAACCATAACCATTTGTAAGATAATTTATACATACTGTACCTCCCAACTTTCTGAGATGGGAACGAGGGATACCTATTAGCAAAAGTATGTAGGCATAGGACACACCCCCTGCCACGCCCCCTTAAAAGAGACATATAAAAAAAATGATTGGTTAAACTCACAAGTGCATTTTTTACCTTTATATTGGATTTTGGAATTTGCAAATGCAGCAATTAAGAAACTGGATGAAAGGTTTAGCTCTGGGAAATACTTGACTGAGGTATGTGCAGATATTACGGCTGATTTTCCTTTCCCCAACCTTATCCTTTTAACTCCCCCCACCCCCCCAACACAACAATCAGACTACACCAAGTCTCTTTTTGGGTTTTAACCCTTTCATGACTAAGCCTATTTTTGACATTTGATGTTTACGAGTTAAAATCCATATTTTTTGCTAGAAAATTACTTAGAGCCCCCAAACATTATATATATATATTTTTTTTTAGCAGAGAATCTAGAGAATAAAATGGCGATTGTTGCAATATTTTATGTCACACGGTATTTGTGCAGCAGTGTTTTAAATGCAACTTTTTGGGAAAAGGGACACTTTCATGAATTTAAAAAAAAAACAAACAGTAAAGTTAGCACAATTTTTTTTTTGTATAATTTGAAAGATGATGTCACGCTTTATAATTGGAACAAAATATATTACAGCGCACATATTCAAGAATGACATTTCCTGCAAGGCTAGTTAAAAACACCTGAACATATTCAAAAAATACGGGGGTTTGGTCACACTATATGGTCATATAGTGCTAAGCCCACTTACTGCGACAAAGTACCCCGAATTAGTGGGTCCTACTCTAGTAATAGAATGGAAGATCCTGCGTCCCAACCATGGGAGCTGAACTCCTCTATGTGGGAGAACTGAAGGGGATACATCCTAACACTGGTGGCCACTAAATAAGAGGTAATGAGGAGGGGGAGGGGTGCTCAAACCCCCGTATTTTTTGAATATGTTCAGGTGTTTTTGACTAGCCTTGCAGAAAATGTCATTCTTGAATGTGTGCGCTGTTATATATTTTGTTCTGTTTGTAGGTCTTATAGCAGAACCATCTTGAATTTAAATGAATTTGAAATTGTAGGGTGTGCCCCCCAAATATGTTTTTGTGCACTTTATAATTGCACTCACTCGTGGAATGGCGACAAACTACGGTACCTAAAAATCTCCATAGGCGACGCTTTCAATTTTTTTTACGCTTACCAGGTTAGAGTTACAGAGGAGGTCTAGTGCCAGAATTATTGCTCTCGCTCTGACGATTGCGGCGATACCTCATGTGTGATTTGAACACCGTTTACATATGAGGGCACGACTTCCGTAAGCGTTTTCTTTGCTACACGAGCTCGCGGTGACGGGGGCGCTTTAAATTTTTTTTTTCTTATTTATTTTATTTATTTTTATATTAATAAATTGTGTAAAAAAAAAAAAAAAATTTGATCACTTTTATTGCTGTCACAAGTAATAGGTGGTGACAGGTACTCTTTATGGATCCCTCCTTTGCACTTCAAAGTATTCAGATCGCCATTTTTGTCGATTCTGAATACTGTATATATTTTTTTTAAACCGGTGCCATTGGCAGCCGAGTAAACGGGAAGTGACGTCATGACGTCGCTTCTGTGTTTACAATTAGGAGACTGGAACAAAGCCACTTACGGCTTTGTTCCAGTCTGTCCCTAGCCGCCAGAGGCGGGGGATTGATGATCGGGCCTCCCGGTGGAACGGGAGCCCCGGTAAGAGCAGCGGGAGGGGTGGACGTTCCCTCCCGCTCCTCAAGTATAACAGCCGAGCGGCTTTTAGCTGCATCGGTTGTTGACCCTGGAAAGCCGATCGCCAGCTCTAAACAACAGTACCGAGATGATGCCTGAAGCTGTGGGCATTATCCCGGTATAACCCCCGAAAGCAAAGGCCGCACATCTGTGTACACTCGGCGGGAAGGGGATAAAGGCCATAGCAGCCACTTTATTAACCACTTAAGGACCGAGCCTCTTTTTGTGATGTGTTGTTTACAAGTTAAAATCATTTTTTTTTTTCTAGAAAATTACTTAGAACCCCCAAACATGATACATTTTTTTCTAACACCCTAGAGAATAAAATGGAGGTCGTTGCAATACTTTCTGTCACACCGTATTTGCGCAATGGTCTTACAAGCGCACTTTTTTTGGAAAAAATACACTTTTTAGAATTAAAAAATAAGATAACAGTAAAGTTAGCCCAATTTTTTGAAATGTGAAATGTGAAAGATAATGTTACACCGAGTAAATTGATACCCAACATGTCACGCTTCAAAATTGCGCCCGCTCGTGGAATGGCGACAAACCTTTACCCTTAATCTCCATAGGCGACGTTTAAAAAATTCTACAGGTTGCATGTTTTGAGCTACAGAGGAGGTCTAGGGCTAGAATTGTTGCTCTCGCTCTACCGATCGCGACGATAACTCAAATATGTGGTTTGAACACCATTTTCATATGCGGGCGCTACTCACGTATGTATTCGCTTATGCACGTGAGCTCGTCGGGACGGGGCGCGTTTTAATTTCTTCTTCTTATTTATTTTACATTTTATTTTTTATTTTGACACTGTTTTAAAAAACAAATGTGTCACTTTTATTCCTATTACAAGGAATGTAAAAAAAAAAAAAAGCATGACAGGTCCTCTTAAATATGAGATCTGGGGTCAAAAAGACCTCACATCTCATATTCACACTAAAATGCTATAAAAAAATAAATAAAAAAAATAGCCATTTGAAAAAATGACAAAAAAAAGGCCCTTTAAGAGCTATGGGCGGAAGTGATGTTTTGACGTCACTTCCAACCTGCTATTGTATGGAGACAGATGGGGGCCATCTTGACCTCACTCATATCCATACCCAGCAGGAGACAGGACCCGATCGCCTCCGCCGCCGCACGGGAGAGTGGCAGGAGGGGGGGCTCCACCATTATCGTAAACCGGACCTCCGCCTGAAGAGATGGATACCTGGGTTATGACAGCAGCTGCCATAACCGAGGTATCCCTCTTCAAAGTGTCGACGTATATAGTTGTGCGGTGGTCTGGAAGTGGTTGAGTGCACTGTGTTCGGGTGCCGGACACAGTGCACTATGGGAAGCATGACGCCAATGCAATCCCATGATTGCAGGGGAGACGCTACATATGTGGGGTTTTGTATTGCTTTGTAGTGCAAAGCTAAGCGCCTCTACACTTTCATTCTTCCTAATGGCCGGCTATCTGACCATTAGCACCGCCATAGGACTTGGGCGGTGCTTTCACCTGGGCAGCCGCATCACTTCCGGTTTCTGTGGCAGTGGGAATTCGGCTCCATGAATGAGAAGAATCAAGGTAATGTGATCTGACACTCTTGTCAGTGTCTTCCCTCCACTTACCTTGTACTGTAACCTCATGCTGTGATCTGTGATCGGACAGTGGATAGAGGGGGGAGGGTGCCCTGCTTCTTCTGTGTCCAGGAATTAACCTCCATTCCAGACATTCACCCAGCTATCTGCAGGAGCATTTCATGATCTCCTGTATGTACCATGAGGGGTCCCAGCACTGTGTCCTGCTACAGCCATTGTATACAGTATATCCTCACCTTCACCGGGTCTATCTATCTGTCTGTCTGTCTGTCTGTCTGTCTGTCTGTCTGTCTGTCTGTCTGTCTGTCTGTCTGTCTATCTATCTATCTGTCTGTCTATCTATCTATCTACCTGCCTATCGATCTGTCTGTCTGATGGGGGGGGGGGTTTGTTGGGGCTCTGTTTGCGCCCCCCCCAAAAAAAGTTGAGCACCAGCCGCCACTGCTGAAAGGGCCGGTTGTATCTGTAGGGCTATGTATCTACTCTTTAATATTGCAGTGCTGTGAAGGGTAGGTACTGACCAGCACCAAGACCACTCACATTCCGTAGCAGATGATGCAACTCCAAAAAGGAAGGTCACACAACGCTGGTATCGTCCACAAGAAACGATATTGGAGACTGCTCAGACCAAACACCATCAGAAATCCAGAGTACCCTACGTACAGAGTGAAGAATTCAGGAATGTGCTATGTACAGAGTGATGGGTTCAAGAGTGCGTTACGTTATGTACAGGGTGAAGGAGTGCGTTATGTACAAGGTGCAGGATTGCGTTACATACAGGGTGCAGGAGTGTGTTACGTACAGGGTGCAGGATTGAATTATGTACAGGGTGCAGGACTGTGTTACGTACAGGGTGCAGGAGTGCGTTACGTACAGGGTGCAGGAGTGCGTTATGTACAGGGTGCAGGATTGCATTACGTACAGGGTGCAGGATTGCATTACGTACAGGGTGCAGGATTGCATTACGTACAGGGTGCAGGAGTGTGTTACGTACAGGGTGCAGGATTGAATTATGTACAGGGTGCAGGACTGTGTTACGTACAGGGTGCAGGACTGTGTTACGTACAGGGTGCAGGAGTGCGTTACGTACAGGGTGCAGGAGTGCGTTATGTACAGGGTGCAGGATTGCATTACGTACAGGGTGCAGGATTGCATTACGTACAGGGTGCAGGATTGCATTACGTACAGGGTGCAGGATTGCATTACGTACAGGGTGCAGGAGTGCGTTACGTACAGGGTGCAGGATTGCATTTACATACAGGGTATAGCAGTGTGTTACTTACATGGTGCAATATGTAATTCTCGCCCCTCCTCCTGGGTTCTGACCTCTGCACCCACCACTCCCCCCCTACACATCAGCCTCCACAGTCCTCACTCCCTCCCCCTCACCGGCGCTGCTGGATGGACTGAGCAGAGGAGCAGGAAATGTTTACTCTAGTTCCCTAGGAGACGGCCGGCCGCGCATGCGCTCGCACAAAGCCGGCGCCACTCACTGGACTAAGGAGGAGATCGGGAAATGTTTATTCCTTTCCTAGGAGATGACCGGCCGCGCATGCGCTCACATAAAAGCCGGCGCCACTTGTGGGACTAAGGAGAAGGATGTTTAATCGTGTCTGAAAGACAGGCATTGGGAAAAAAAGGTGGCGGCTGTGTGGGCCACATGACAAGGCCTGGCGGGCCGGATTTGGCCGCGGGCTGTGTGTTTGGCACCTGTGCTGTATATGTTTTCACTGTTTGTGCTCAGAGAACACTGCACAGCCCGCTCCCAACACAGGTTGGTAAAAAAAAGATACATTACGGTTGATTTACTAAAACTGGAGAGTGCAAAATCTGGTGCAGCTCTGCATAGAAACCAATCAGCTTCCAGGTTTTATTGTCAAAGCTTAATTGTACAAGCTGAAGTTAGAAGGTGATTGGCTCCCATGCACAGCTGCACCAGATTTTGCATTCTCCAGTTTTAGTAAATCAATTCCACTGAATGTTATAGGAGATAAAATAGATCAGGTCAGTATCGAGATTAGAGTCAGAGTCAAGGTTAGGGTCAAAGGTCATGGTCAGAGTCAAACATTGGGGTCAAAGGTCAAGGACAGTGTATATTACAGGGGCCCGGAGTTGCCCCACATGTGTACATTTGCCTGATATCAGTTTGTTTCATTTTAGAGTGACCTTATTTGAAATCCGGTGGACAATGTTTTCTTTTCTATTTGTACAATTTAGGAAAAATCCAATAAAAACTACAATATAATTATTTAATTAATACATATATAAAAAAAGAAAGCGTGTGGGATTAAAAGCAAAATGCATAAAGATTTGTTTAACCCTTAGGTGTGAAGGGGTTAATCATCATCCCAGTAAGAATAAGTGTAACAATAATTCAAAAATATAAACATATAAAAGTGCTATAAATGTGTAAACAGTCCAATTTAAAGTGCAGTGGTGGATCCATTATATCAGTCCCTATAGATAGTAAAGTACAATAGTGCTTATTTTATCGCCCTAAAAGGATCCACTCAGATCCACCAATCACATCATTCCATCCTTGGTGTGGTCACACTTCTGTGATATGTTTTGTGCCAACCAGTTTTCTTATCCACCGTTTGTGCCTCAAACCACATCGATATTGTGCTCTCCTTGTCAGATGGACTTCTGAGGAATAAAGAGGTCTAAATGCACCTTTGTCCTGTTTTAGGAATGAATTCCACCCTCTGGACTCTTTACAAAGAATATAGTTTGGTTCCCACATGCACTATATTGCCAAAAGTATTGGGACGCCTGCCTTTACACACACATGTACTTTAATGGCATCCCAGTTTTATGCCCCGTACACACGGTCGGACATTGATCGGACATTCCGACAACAAAATCCATGGATTTTTTCCTTCGGATGTTGGCTCAAACTTGTCTTGCATACACACGGTCACACAAAGTTGGTTGGAAATTCTGAGTGTCAAGAACGCGGTGACGTACAACACGTACGACGAGCCGAGAAAAATGAAGTTCAATAGCCAGTGCTGCTCTTCTGCTTGATTCCGAGCATGCGTGGCACTTTGTGCGTCGATATTGTGTACACATGATTAGAATTTGCGCAAACTGATTTTGTTGTCGGAAAATTTGAGAACCAGAACTCAAATTTTTTTGCGACGGAAATTCCAATGGAAACTTTCCGATGGCGCCTACACACGGTCGGAATTTCCGACAACAAGCTCCGATCGCACATTTTACGTCAGAAAGTCCGACCGTGTGTACGGGGCATAAGTCCGTAGGGTTCAATATTGAGTTGGCCCACCCTTTGCAGCTATAACAGCTTCATCTCTTCTTTGAAGGCTGTCCACAAGGTTTAGGAGGGTGTCTATGGGAATGTTTGACCATTCTTCCAGAAGCACATTTGTGAGGTCAGGCACTGATGTTGGACGAGAAGGCCTGACTCACAGTCTCCGCTCTAAAGCCTCGTACACACGAATGGATTTCCATCGGACAAATCCGTGGAATTTTGTGTGAAGGGTGTTGGCCGTAAACTTGTTCTGCATACAGACGGCAAAACTTTTTCAGCCAACATACACAAAACTATGTGATTTTTCTGCTCTTTAGTGCCGCCCTTTGCGCAACTTCTACTGCTAATGTTATCTTTTGGTTAGCATTGGTTCGGAGCATGCATGTTTGTACTTTGGATTTTAGATTTTAGTCTGACGGACTTGTGTACACACGATCGGATAATCTGACAGAACACATTTGTTGTTGGACAATTTTTAGAGCATGGCTATCCAACATTTTTGTAGGAAATTCCGACAACAATTGTCCGATGGAGCATACAGATAGTCGGATTATCTGACAAAACCCTGCCATCACACATTTGTTGTCGGAATATCCGATAGTGTGTGCGGGCCTTAATTTGTCCCAAAGCTGATCTGTTGAATTGAGGTCAGGATTCTGTGCAGGCCAGTCAAGTTCCTCCACCCCAAACTCACTCATCCATGTCTTTATGGGCTGAGGTAGAGGGCATGCCCCTCGAAATGAGAGAGTTTCTCTTTGTTTTTTATTATTCTTTCCCCATCCGAAGACATAACACATGACTTATACAATGTAACCTTTTCCCTCAAAATAGTGAAATGTTCTTCTTTCCTGGTTGGTTAGCTACATTCTTACCAAATTATTTCTGAATGTGAGAGCTTTCTTATAGAAGAATTTCAGTTGATCAGCTTGTATGAGACACTGTTGCTTCTTCTTCAGTATAGACCAAAGTTTCTTAAAAAATTTTTTCAGTTAGTTTTTTCAGTTTGTCGGTATGTACATTGTAGTCCATAATTGAACAGATTCTAAAGGTTGCAACTGAAAAGAAAATCATAACAAACACATCATACTTATCTGCTCTGAGTAATGGTTTTGCACAGAGCAGCCCGGATCCTCCTCTTTTTGGGTCCCCTGCCAGCCTTTTGCTATGGGGGCACTGGAGCAGGCATACGCCCGAGCCACACTCATGTGAATAGACATTGTCCAATCACACACAGAGCATGGCTCAGCTCCGCCCCCACTCTCTTCTCATTGACTCACTGACTGTGATTGACAGCAGCTGTGTGAGCCAATGACGGGGAGAGAGGCCCAGGGGAGAAGGTAAGTATAAGGGGGGTTGGGGGGGGGGTTGCAGGTTTTTTACCTTCATGCATAGAATGTATTGTTACCCGTTTATTATATTTAAGATTTAATATCTCAAAGATATGATGTGGGTAAATGAGAGTTCTTTGACCAAGAGTGAAAGCTTTACCACAATAACATTTATTAGGGAGTAGTTGGAAGTCTATATAAAACACAAGCCTTTATCTATAGTCTATACCAAGAAATAAAATATTAGGTTAAAATAAAATAATTACATGAAGGAATACAGAGTATATTCCTTGAAACATTAATCTACAAACATATTTAGTTACAAGTAAAATGCAGACCTTTTCCATAATTACCCTTTGCACCAAGGTTCCATTCTGATGGCTACTTTCCCATAAAGTGAATTTCCCTCCCATCTAGTCCGTGTATATCATTACAGGCTGATGCCTCATTGATTGGCTTAGCATGGCTCTGATTGGAGGGCTTACTTATTCTTGGTTCAGGACTGGCTACATCTCCAATCCCTATACTTTGCATAAGTCAGCCCCTTTAATACAAATCCTTGTGACTATTCTGAGCAGGAGATTAACTTGAATTTTCCTGGGAAGTTAAGTATTGATTACGGGTTGGCCTCCCTTCATTGCATATCCCAGCATTGATCATTTGAAGTGAGTATGTGTAAAACAATGAGGTTTGGATCTCCATTGTTTGTATACACAGGCCTAGGCACTGACTTGTCTGGCCTACCAGAGATTTCTGTGACGCCCTGTTGCACACCCTCCATAGATACAAGCTAAATGAAATATATTCATAATTACAATATTTTACAGCTATTAATGGAGATTTCACATAAACTCATAAGGCAACAGATGGCCCCTTGTGGCCAGTTGAGAATATGAGACTTGGCCACACCTAAAATAATGGTTTATGTGTAATATTCTTTAATATTTGGAACTTTTGGCTTTGCCTTCTGAAATGAAAAAAAAAACTCTTTGAGAGAAACAACTTTTAAACTCTCCATCTCTACAGTCCACATTTCTGGATCCCAGTATCGGTAGTCATCACTTGTTCTGGATGTAATAAGTCCATAATAAATATCATAAGATACAAAACATCAAAAAAAAAAAAACAAGAAGGAAAAAAAAAAAACATGAGGATCCTTGTTCTCAACAGTCCAATAATAATAGTATGAAAGTCCATAATGCCAATCTGGTCCTGTTGCCCTTGCTTCTGGGACAGCCTTCCACAGTGATTCCAATTGGATACAGCATACCGTAAATGGCCTTTGGACCAGCTTTTCTGGATTTCTGAGATTATACTTTATTAATGTGGACAAAGGTAGAGAAAGAAAAATCTGAGTACTTTTAAGACATATGCATTCAAATGAATGCTTATCTTGTCATTCTGAGTATTACAGACCCTTGTTTAGAATTGTTATAGATATACTGCAACATAATAATGAGACCCTTTCCCATTGACACGTTTAACAATTTGAATGGTTACACCCTTCAGCCAGGTTGTCTGGTTTCCATCTCCCATCATTCTTCCTCCATTGTCATATGCCTACAAGTAACTCTGCCCCGCCTTCTGCTGAATACCACTGTGTGTGTGTGTGACCCTTCAAGTGTCCAGGGGGATCTTGTTGCCATTGCAACTCACCTCTAATTCCTTTTACTGAAACTGTGTTCAGTTATACCAACCCTGATGGGCTAACCTTGGCTGGTGCCAAACATTTGTGCATATAGCTCCATCCTTGGCTACCATGTGTAGCTACTGTACGAGTCCTGCCGTTAGCAGGCTAAGGAAGAGGTCATAACTTTAAGAGGTATCCGTGCAGATTAGGCAGTGTCAACTAAGCAGACAAAAATAACTTGATTTCAGAATACGGATAAGTGTGATGTCACCAGTTACTTGTTGCTTCAGAAACAATCAAACTAAATTACTTCTTAAGTACAATTGTACTATACTCTCTGCTATTTGCCAATCACTATGAGTCTCACAAGTCCCAGTCATGGGCCTCCGCAGGTAGGGGCAAGGGGGGTCAAGTGCCCCCCCCTGGAATCGGCAAGGTGTCTGCACACAGACACTGGTGTCCAGGGCCGTTTTTAAGGCAGGGCAAAAGGGGCAGCTGCCCTGGGCAATGTCATTGTTGTGAGGCCCAAAGCAGCTGCCTCATACTTGCCAACTATCCTGGTTTAAATTTCCTCGTCCCTTGAGGTTTTAGTCCTGTGCTGTGTCCCAATATCTCAGTGTGAAGTGCTGCTACTAATGCTGCCTGTCAGGGCTGGGCTCAGCCCTTCCTTCTCTGAGCTGTCCGCTCAGCTGTCACCTAATTACCAGCTCCTTTCTCTCCACAGTGACTCATCTGTTTTTCATTCTGCTCGTCAGTTCTGCCTACTTAAAGCCGTCCAGCTCACTTGATCTCTGCCTTCGACTTTGTCAACATCACAGAGACTTTCTCCTGCATTCCTGTTGAAGACTTGCTCGGCTGATGTTCCTTCTGGCTCCTGATCCTGCTTGCTGTACTACTACGTTTATCTCTGGTTCTCGGACATTGGCTTGGCTGACTACCTGATACTAAAATCTGGCTTGTTTTGACTACGCTTACTCTGTTTACCTTTTTTATCATTATTAAACAAGTGTGATTTAACTATACTTCTGTCTCGGTCTGATTCATGGTTTCTGACAGTAAGCGAAGGCCATGAATTCAGAAGATGCAGTCAGTCCACTTGTTGGTAATATTTTTTCCAGATTGGATGACCAGGATCACTGCATGGATCAGTTTGCCTTGGCATTACAAATGCTCCTGAGTTGCACGGCTCACCTGGAATCTTCCACTATGGCTGCTCTGGTACAACCTGTGTTGCAGGCCGTCCCTGCTGCTGCTCCAGTCTCTGTGCAGGCACCCGCCTTAAGTATTACCTCTATAAGAGATATGTCTGGTTCCGCTCCGCTTCCCCAGCGATTTGGGGTGATCCAGTTCAATGCAGAGGGTTTCTCAACCAGGTTGAGATATACTTTGAGATGCTGCCCCAGGCGTTTCCCACGGACAGAAGCAAAGTAGGTTTTGTTATATCTTTGCTTTCTGAGAGAGCCTTGGCCTGGGCAAACCCCCTATGGGAGATGCAAAAACCTGTTGTCTTGAGTTACCCAGAATTTGTGGCTTCCTTCAAAAGGGTATTTGACGTTCCTGCATGCTCTGCTTCTGCTGCCAAGAGCCTCATTGCATTAAACAGAGTACGAGAACTGTTGCCGATTACGCCATTGAATTCTGTACTCTGGCAGCAGAGGTTGCTGGGAACAATGAGGCCCTCGTGTCTGCCTTTTCTCATGGTCTATCGGATAACATTAAGGATGAGATAGCAGCCCAGACTCAGAGAAAGACCCTCTTTAAAGGAGTGCTTGCAGAAGCCTCCTGTACGTTTTTCTTCGAGATTTGCAATCCCACCCTTGTCTTCCTCACCTCCCATGCCTCCTGGTACCGAGTCGGTCAGTGAAGGTGAACCCATGCACTTGGGCTTCACTCGTCTCTCTGGGGATGAGAGAGCCCTTAGGAGGAGGGAGAGATTGTGCCTTTATTGTGGCCAGGCTGGTCACTTTTTGAAGTCTTGTCCTACCCGTCCTGGGAATGCCCGAACCTTGAGGACCTGTCACGGACAGACCTTAGGTGGCATTGTTTCGTCTCCAGTTATCCAGAAGGATAAGCCCCTGGTTTTGGTTACCCTTTCTTGGGCTGAGTTGTCCGTCGAGTTACAGGCTCTAATCGACTCTGGGGCTGCAAGCCTGTTCATTGATGCTGCCTTTGTATCGAAGCACTCGATTCTGCTGCAGCTGCATGACACTCCACTTGCCATTGAGGCTCTTGACGGGAGACCTCTACAGCCTTCCCATGTGACTCATGAGACTGTTCCATTATACATGGCCGTAGGGGCTCTTCACCATGAGATAATCCAATTCCAAGTTATTTCCTCACCTAAGTTTCCACTGGTTATTGGTTATCCTTGGTTACAGAGGCACAACCCTTTTTTTGATTGGCTCTGTGCTGAGGTTCTGTCCTGGTCGCAACAGTGCAGTGAGAGATGCTTCCAGAAGGTAGCCAAGGTCCTGTGCATCTCTTCACTCTCCTCCCTGCCAGAGGAGTACTCAGATTTTAGCAATGTCGTTGACAAGGGTCAAGCCTGTACTTTTCTTCCACACCGGTAGTATGATTGCGCAATTGACCTTCAACCTGGTGCCATACCCCCTCATGGACGGGTTTACCCTTTGTCGGTCTTGGAGGATAAGGCCATGGAGGAGTATGTTGCAGACGCACTTTCTCAAGGTTTCATCTGCAAATCCTCGTCTCCTGCTGGTGCTGGTTTCTTTTTTGTGAAGAAGAAGAGTGGTGAACTGAGACCTTGTATTGATTATAGGGGTCTCAATCGTTTCACGATTAAGAATGCCTATCCCATTCCGTTGATTACGGAGTTATTTGGCCGCCTCAAGGGAGCAACGGTTTTCGCGAAGCTTGATTTGAGAGGGGCATACAATCTTGTCAGGATTAAGGAGGGCGATGAGTGGAAAACTGCGTTTAATACCAGAACAGGTCATTATGAGTATCTCGTAATGCCTTTTGGCCTTTGTAATGCTCTGACAGTTTTCCAGGAGTTTATTACCAATGTCCTCTGAGATTTGTTGCAGTTATGTGTGGTGGTTTATCTCGACGATATCCTCATATTTTCCAAGTCCCTGGAGAGCCACCACACATTTGTCTGTCGTGTGCTTCAGAGACTAAGAGAGAACAATCTCTATTGTAAATTGGAGAAGTGCGAATTCCATCATGAACAGGTTAAATTCCCGGGTTATGTCATTTCCACTGCTGGTTTTTCGATGAACCCAGAGAAACTTTCAGCAGTCCTACAGTTGCCCTGACCCATGGGTTTATGTCCTCTGCAGCCTTTTCTTGGCTTTGCCAACTATTATCAGAAGTTTATTCGTAACTTCTCGTCTCTAGTCAAGCCCCTGACTGATATGACCAGAAAGGACAGCAACCCACAGAGTTGGTCTCCGGAGTCCATTAAGGATTTTGAGAGTCTCAAGGCTGCCTTTCTCTCTGCTCCTGTGTTGGCACATCCTGATCCTACGTTGCCTTTTATCATAGAAGTTGATGCTTCTGAGACTGGAGTTGGCGCCCTTCTGTCTCAACGTCCTAACTCTGAGAGCGATATGCGTCCGTGTGGCTACTTTTCCAAGAAATTGTCACCTGCAAAGTGCAATTACAAGATTGGTGACAGAGAGCTGTTGGCAATCATTTTAGCCCTGAAAGAATGGAGACATCTCCTTGAAGGTACCATTGTGCCGGTTCTCATTCTTACTGACCATAAGAATCTCACATTCTTGTCTGAGGCTAAGAGCCTCTCTCCCTGAAGTGCGCGATGGGCTCTTTTTTTGTCGAGTTTTAATTACATTGTCTCATTCTTACCCGGTACCTAGAATGTAAGGGCTGACACCTTGTCACGACAATTTTCCTCCACTTCCAAGATGGAGTCGGTTCTGGTTCCTGTGATTCCTCCTGATCGTATTCTGGCTACGGTTCGCACCAGTCTCACTTCTCCTTTGGGTGACAAAATTCTTGCTGCTCAGGTCGATGCTCCTCCTGAGAAATCTTGTGACCGTTGCTTTGTTCCCGAGAGTCTCTGTACTGCCGTGCTCCAGACTTACCATTCTCCCAAGGCTGCTGGCCACCCTGGGAAGAATCAACTCTTTTGGGCCATTTCCCAACAATTCTGGTGGCCTAGTCTACGTGCTGATTTAACCGCCTTCGTAAATTCCTGTTCCGTGTGTGCTCAGAGTAAGACTCCACAACACCTTCCAGTGGGCCTCCTACAACCCATACCCAATGGGGAGAGGCCCTGGACCCACCTGTCTATGGTTTTTATTGTGGAGTTACCCAACTCCCAGGGCAACAAAGTTATCCTTATGGTGGTTGACCGGTTCTCGAAAATGTTGCATTGTATTCCACTCAAGAAGTTGCCTACTTCTAAGGAACTGGCTTCTATTTTTGCTCGGGAGATCTTTCGCTTACATGGGCTACCCAAGGTTATTGTCTCTGACAGGAGTAGTCAGTTTGTGTCCCGATTCTGGTGAGCCTTTTGTACACAGTTCGGTATTCAGCTTGCTTTCTCCTCTGCGTATCACCCGCAGTCTAATGGGGCCGCAGAACAAGCCAATCAGTCCTTGGAGCAATTCCTACGTTGCTATATTTCTGACCATTATAACAATTGGTCACACCTTCTACCATTGGCGGAGTTTGCTCACAATAGTGCCTTGAATTCTGATTCCCGATTGTCCCCGTTTATGGCGAACTATGGTTTCCAACCTTCCATGTTGCCTGACTCGTTTGTTCCGCAGAGTATTCCTGTGTTAGAGGAGCATCTCTGTGGTCTTTGTTCCACTTGGGCACAAGTTCAGCAGGCTTTGCAACATGCTAACGATAGGTACAGACTCCATGCTGACCGCAGATGCCTGCCTGCACCTTCCTACTGGGTTGGGGACAGAGTCTGGCTGTTGTCTCGCAACCACCGACTTCGTGTTCCTTCTTTGAAGTTCGCACATCGATTTATTGGGCCTTTCCGTATTCTTCGCAGGATTAACCCAGTGGCTTACACGTTGGACCTTCCTCCTAGTATGCGCATCTCTAATGTGTTTCATTTCTCCTTATTGAAACCTTTGGTCTGCAACCGCTTTACCACCTCGGTGCTACATCCTCACGATATACAGGTTGAGAACCATGAGGAGTATGAAGTACAATCCATTGTTGACTCCCATAGGTTCTGTGGGCGCATACAGTACCTGGTGCATTGGAAAGGGTATGGTCCAGAGGAACGCTCTTGGGTCTCATCCTCGGACGTACATGCCCATGTCCTCCTCCGTGATTTCCATAGACATTTTGCCCTCAAGCCCGGTGGTCCTCCGAGGGGGAGGGGTCGTTGAGGAGGGGTTACCGACCTTGGCGTGTTCTCAACTATTCCTGTCTGCTCGTGATCTGTCACCTAGCCTCAAGGTGACCTGACACCTTCCTTCTCTGAGCTGTCCACTCAGCTAATTACCAGCTCCTATCTCTCCTAGGCATGTGCATTTTGTTTCGTTCCGAATCGAAATTCGGACGAATTTTTCATTATTCGGAAATTCGGATGCATCCGAATTTCCGAATGACAAAAGTAAAGAATTTAAACGAATCCGAAAAAAAATGAACAAATTCGAAAACATATTCGAATCGAATTCGAAAACATATTCGAATCGAATTCGAAAACATATTTGAATCGAATTCGAAACATATTCGAAAACATATTCGAATCGAATTCGAAAACATAATCGAATTAAAAAAAAATAGAAAACGTTTTTCTAAAAAAAACAATAAGGTAGAATATAAAATAATAAAGCAATGGAATATGTATATATATATATATATATATATATATATATATATATATAAAATTTTTTTATTATTCTCTTCTATTTTTTTTATGCTTTTCTTTTCTATTATTTTATATTCTATAATAGTATTTTCAATTCAAATTCATTCTATACGAAATTCGAATTTCGGAACATGGCTTCTGAAGTTTGAATTTCGTATAGAATGAATTCGAATTTGAATAGAAAAGATTAGAACAGAAAATAATAGAAAAGTATAGACTATAAAAACAATAGAACAGAATAGAAGAAAATATAATATATATTTATATTTTCTTCTATTCTGTTCTATTATTTTTCTAGTCTATTCTTTTCTATTCTTTTCTATTCTGTTCTAATCTTTTACATTCAAATTTGATTTCGGTCTATATGAAATTCGAATTTTGGAAGATGTTATAGATATATATATATATATATATATATATATATATATATATAATTTTCTATTCTGTTTCATTGTTTTTCTATGCTATTCTTTTCTATTCTATTCTAAACTTTTCTATTTCTAATTCGAATTTCGGAAGATGGCTTCTGAAAGTGGAATTTCGTATAGAATGAATTCGAATTTGAATAGAAAAGATTAGAATAGAAAATAATAGACTAGACAAACAATAGAACAGAACGGATTAAAATATAATATATATAATTTATTCTATTCTGTTCTATTGTTTTTCTAGTCTTTTCTCTTCTACTCTATTCTAATCTTTTCTATTCAAATTCGAATTCATATTATAAGAAATTCAAATTTCGGAAGATGGTTTTATATATATATATATATATATATATATATATATATATATATATATATATATATATGTATATGTATAATATATATATATATGTATATATATATATATATATATGTGTGTGTATATGTATAATATATATATATATGTATATATATATATATATATGTGTGTGTGTGTGTGTATATGTATTATATATATATATATATATATATATATATATATATATATATAAAACCATCTTCCGAAATTTGAATTTCTTATAAAATGAATTCGAATTTGAATAGAAAAGATTAGAATAGAGTAGAAGAGAAAAGACTAGAAAAACAATAGAACAGAATACAAAAAATTATATATATTATATTTTATCCTGTCCTATTGTTTGTCTAGTCTATTATTTTCTATTCTAATCTTTTCTATTCAAATTCGAATTCATTCTATACGAAATTCCACTTTCAGAAGCCATCTTCCGAAATTCGAATTTTGTATAGAATGAATTCAAATTCGAATAGAAAAGTTTAGAATAGAATAGAAAAGAATAGCATAGAAAAACAATGAAACAGAATAGAAAATTTTATATATATATATATATATATATATATATATATATATATATATATATATATAAAAAGCATCTTCCAAAATTCGAATTTCATATAGACCGAAATCAAATTTGAATATAAAAGATTAGAATAGAATAGAAAATAATAGAAAAGAATAGACTAGAAAAACAATAGAACAGAATAGAAGAAAATATAATATATAATATATATATTATATTTTCTTCTATTCTGTTCTATTGTTTTTCTAGTCTATTCTTTTCTATTATTTTCTGTTCTAATCTTTTCTATTCAAATTCGAATTCATTCTATAAGAAATTCAAACTTCAGAAGCCATGTTCCGAAATTCGAATTTTGTATAGAATGAATTTGAATTGAAAAGACTATTATAGAATATAAAATAATAGAAAAGAAAAGCATAAAAAAACAATAGAAGAGAATAATAAAAAAAAAATTACCGTATTTATCGGCGTATAACACAAAAAAAATTACCGTATTTATCGGCGTATAACACGCACCAGCGTATAACACGCACCCCAAGTTTAGGAGGGAATTTTAAGGAAAAAATAACTTTTAGGAGGGAAGTTTAAGGGAAAAAAACTTACATTTAAATGCCCATCATTGCAGCCTTCTCAGTGCAGCCTTGCCCCAGTGCAGCCTTGTCAGTGCAGCCTTGTCAGTGCAGCCTTGTCAGTGCAGCCTTGTCAGTGCAGCCTTCCCAGTGTCCATTGCAGCCTTATCCCAGTGCAGCCTTGCCCCAGTGCAGCCTTGCCCCAGTGCAGCCTTGCAGCTCGCAGTTTGAAAATCCTGTGATCCCCTGCGATCCTGAGCTTCAAAAGCGCCGACCGCGCCAAAATACACAGAGCCGGTCCTTGGCTCTTCTCGGCGGCTCTCGTTCACTTTCGGCTCCACTCGTAGTCCCGCCCGGGATGGGCGTGACTGTGAGCGGAGCTATCCAAACCTAGCCGAGTACACTCGGCTAGGTTCGGGCGGCGCTCGAGTGAAGCCGAAAGTGGCCGAGAAGAGCCGAGGACCGGCTCTGTGTATTTCGGCGCCATTTTCAAATCGCGGTCGGCGATTTTGAAGATCTGTCAGCTCAGGATCGCAAGGGATCAGCGTATAACACGCACCCATGATTTTCCCCTGATTTTAAGGGGAAGAAAGTGCGTGTTATATGCTGATAAATACGGTATATATATTTATATATATTTTTTTTATTTTTTTTTTCTATGCTGGTCTATTGTTTTTCTATTCTTTTCTATTTTATTCTAATCTTTTCTATTTGAATGCGAAATCATTCTATACGAAATTTGAATTTCCGAAAATGGTTATACAGAAACAGAATGAAATAGAATGAAATCAAATTCTAATAGAAAAGACTAGAACAGAAAAACAATAGAACAGAATAGAAAAAAAAAAATATATATATATATACACACACATCTTCCGAAATTGGAATTTGGTACAGAATGAATTCAAATAGAAAAGATTAGAATAGAACAGAAAATAATATAAAAGAATAGCATAGAAAAACAATAGAACAGAATAGAAAAAAATATAAAATATTCTATTCTAATCTTTTCTATTCGAATTCATTCTGTACCAAATTCCAATTTCGGAAGATGATTTTATTTATTTATATATATATATATATATATATATATATATATATATATATATATATATATATAATATTTCTTTCTATTCTGTTCTATTGTTTTTCTATTCTATTCTTTTCTATTAGAATTTGATTTCATTCTATTTCTATATAACTATTTTCCGAAATTCGAATTTTGTATAGAATGAATTTGAATTTAAATAGAAAAGATCAGAATATAATAGAAAATAATAGAAAAACAATAGAACAGAATAGAAAAAATATTTTATATATATATATATATATATATATATATATATAAAACCATCTTCCAAAATTCGAATTTCGTATAAAATTAATTTGAATAGAGAAGATTAAAATAGAGTAGAAAGAATAGACTAGAAAAACAATAGAACAGAATAGAATAAGATATAATATATATATATTATATTTTATTCTGTTCTGTTCTATTGTTTTTCTAGTCTATTCTATTTCTATTCTAATCTTTTCTATTCAAATTCGAATTCACTCTATACGAAATTCTAATTTTAGAAGCCATCTTCCGAAATTCGAATTTCGCATAGAATTAATTCAAGTTCGAATAGAAAAGTTTAGAATAGAATAGAAAAGAATAGCATAGCAAAACAATGGAACAGAATAGAAAAAAAATATAATATATATATTTAACCATCTTCCAAAATTGGAATTTGGTACAGAATGAATTCGAATTCAAATAGAAAAGCTTAGAATACAATATATTATATTTTTTTCTATTCTGATCTATTGTTTTTCTATGCTATTCTTTTATACTTTCTATTCTATTCTAATCTTTTCTATTGGAATTCGATTTCATTCTATACGAATTTCAAATTTCGCAAAATGGTTATATATAGTTTACTTTTTCAAATTCAGTTATTGTTTTTTTCGAATTTTATAGTTTTTTTCGAATGTGGTAGAAATTTTTCGAATTTGACAGTTTTTTCGAATGTGGTAGAATTTTTTCGAATTTAATATTTTTTTCAAATGTAGTAACATTTTTTTTGTATTTGATAGTTTTTTTCGAATGTGGTAGAATTTTTTCGAATTTGATAGTTTTTTTCGAATGTGGTAGAATTTTTTCGAATTTGACAGTTTTTTTCGAATGTGTTAGAATTTTTTCGAATTTGATAGTTTTTTTTCGAATACGGTCGAATTTTTTCGAATGCGGTCAAATTTTTTCAAATTCGAATACGAAACGAAACGAATTCCGAAAACGAATGTAATGAATGCAACAAATTTAACTAAACGAATTAAGTTAAATAACGAATCAAAACGAAACTAAACTAAATGAATTTTTTCATCCTGCACATTCTCTCCACAGTGACTCACCTGTTTTTCACCCTGCTCATCAGTCCTGCCTACTTAAAGCCATCCAGCTCAATTGATCTCTGCCTTCGCCTTTGTCAACATCACAGAGACTTTCTCCTGCGTTCCTGTTGAAGACTTGCTCGGCTGACGTTCCTTCTGGCTCCTGATCCTGCTTGCTATACTACTACGTTTATCTCTGGTTCTCTAACATTGGCTTGGCTGACTACCTGATCCGGTTACTGAACTCTGGCTTGTTTTGACTACGCTTATTCTGTTTACCTTTTTTATTATTATTAAACAAGAGTGATTTAACTATACTTCTGTCTCGGTCTGATTCATGGTTTATGACACTGTCCAGCTCTGCCCTATTGTTGTGTGTTGTGCTTCTCTGCCTTTTGGCTAAGATCAAGTGTAGTATCTGTTCTTATCAGTTGCCAGGAGGTGGCGCTTGCTTCTGTCTCTGATCTACAGCGAGGTGGTATCAGGGATGGCGGAGGCTAAGCAAAACCTGCTAGTGTAAAGGTAACCTGGAGCGTTTCGCAGCTGAAAGGGAAGCCTTCTGATGGGGATGGAGAACCATTGGGTCTGGCCAGAGGGTTGGGTCCCTGGCCTTCTGGCCTAGATTGGGGTAGCTCTAGCTCCGGTCAGTTTTTTGGGAGAGAACACTGGCTCCTCTTTCCCACCGGGGGAGCGGTTAGTATTTCCCCAATGTAATTAGGTAGGAGGGATGGGAGCGACGATGAGGCCTGATGGTAAAGGGCTCTCACCAAGCTTCCAGAACTTCAGGCCATCCTGGCTGGGGTGGGGGCTGCTGTGGTCTGGGTTGGGGGTCAGGGTTGCATGAAAAGCCAGTGGTGAATCTGCCCCTGAAGTGGCAGTTCAGGGGTGCTGTACAGTCACAGTGTTTAGGCACTTGATTTATGACACCATGGTCACTTCACCACAACACACATTTTCCGCATCTGCCTCTAGGGTCGAGCCTTTTGGCTAGGACCAGGGGAAATTTTTATTCCTGGCCGGAGGACCATTGCACAATGGTCACTTTTCACTCTCCCACTTCCTTCTCCCCACTTTCTTTTTATTCATCCCCGTGTTTGTCGCTTTTTTGTATTTTTTGTTTAATGTGTATACACGTTTGTCACTGTGTGATGAGTAGGGTGTGGGTCCTCGGGCCTACTCTGAAAGTCTTGGGAGGGGGTGGACATAGGCCTTCTGGCTTGGTTCGCCCTCTCTCATGGGGTCTCCCTTCAGGGGAGTCCCACCTAGTACTTGGGTGGGTCTGTTTCGGCAGACCTTCCAGAGAACGGGGGTCCATCTGGTTTCGGCCAGATGGACCCAAGTGAAGTACCTCAGTCCCCGTCTGGAGCCTAATGCCCCAGGGGATCAGGATAGGGTCCTTCCCTAATGGAGGATCAGTGTAACACCCGTTGCACATTTTTGTGTGTCACTCTTTATGTGTGTGCACTTTTTTTGGCACCGGGTGGAAGTTTTTGGGTGTGTTTTGCACTCCACTGGCTTTTTAAAAAAAATAAAAAAATCACCCTGCCTAGTGACAGTACACTGATCGTCTGCTCCCTCTCATCGGGAGCAGTGATTAGTGTCATGTCACAGTAAGCCCCGCCTCCACACAGTTAGAATCACTCCCTAGGACACAATTAACACCTTTCCCGCCCCCTAGTGGTTAACCCCTTCACTGCCAATGTCATTTACACACTAATCAGTACATTTTTATAGCACTGATCGCTGTATAAATGACAATGGTCCCAAAACAGCGTCAAAAGTGTCTGATGTGTCCGCCATAATGTCACAGTCACGATAAAAATCGCTGATCACCGCCATAACTAGTAAAAAAAAATTAATGATAAAAATGCCATAAAACTAGTCCCTATTTTGCAGACGCTATAACTTTTGCTCAAACCAATCATCGCTTATTGCGATTTTTTTTTTTAATCAAAAATATGTAGAAGAATACGAATCGGTCTAAACTGAGGAAAAAAATGTTTTTTTTATATATTTTTTGGGGATATTTATTATAGCAAAACGTAAAAAATATTGCTTTTTTTTTTCAAAATTATCGCTCTATTTTTGTTTATAGCGCAAAAAATGAAAACCGCAGAGGTGATCAAATACCACCAAAAGAAATCTCTATTTGTGGGGAAAAAAGGACATCAATTTTATTTAGGAGCCACATTGCACGACCACACAATTGTCAGTTAAAGCGACGCAGTGCTGAATCGCAAAAAGTGGCCCGGTCATTTGGCAGCCAAATCCTCTGGGGCTGAAGTGGTTAATGAAACAGACCACCAAAAAAAAATATTTTAGAATTTAGTTAGGCCTGACTGTAATTAATTCCATTGAAGGCTTCTCCTTAAAACAAACATAAAAACAATGTTTTAATTTCAATAGTTTTTTATTGATATTTTATAAAGACATAGAAGGGAAAAACAAAAAATAAAGATCAAAAAGAAATACATAACACATAGTGTAATAAGATGAAAACTCACTGTTTACACTGCACAAAAGCAAGGTCACCATCAGATGTATTCTAAATCTCAACAATAATACCTGTTGGGTAACTTCAGGTGTTAGCATACATATAGTAGGAGTTGTAGTAGTAGTGCCGTATTGACATCGAGCAGGCCCCCTGCCCCCCGACACCCCCTATGGGAACAAACTGTGTCAGGGAAGTAAGGGCGCAACCCGCCCAACACAGCGCAAACTTGGCATATTAGTAACACCCTAACATATAGGACCTCTTTACTACTTTTATGCTGCAGAGAGTTGAAAATCTCAAAAATACAGAATAGATTTCAGTTTAACAGCGCACCTTATATGTAACCAATATTGTCTAGAGATGATCAGGGTACTTAACTTTTGTGAACCTCAGACAGTAACATCTTTCAAACAGTATAGCTATAAAACACTTATACAAAAAGGAAGGAGCAATAAGAGAGGAGGAGGAGAAGAAAAAAACAATATGTTAGTAAAGATTGGGATACTCTTTTATATCCCTTGTGAAGGCTATTGAGGAGAAGAGACCGCAGAGGACCACAGTGACCAGTTAGAAAGTTATCTAGACATGCTACCATCTCTGACTGCAAGTATCTTTTCATATTCAGCAATGGTATTAACTTTTAAGATTAGCTCTCTTACGCTTGGGATTGCATTAGGTTTCCAGTTACTTACTATCAGGGATCTAGCCACAAATAGAATATGCATTGCTATTGATTTCACTTGAATAGGGTATTCTGACATATTTACGCACAAAATAGCCTTTTCAATAGTTGGTTTCGTGATGACCCCAGTGACGCAATCAGTTTAAAAACTGCGGACCAGAATCCCCTAAGATTTGGACACGCCCAAACCATATGGGCCAGTGTCCCGACTTGACCGCAGCCCCTCCAGCAGAGGTTGGAGTCAGTATCGGAAAACTTTGCCACTATATATGGGGTATAATACCATCTGGCCAGAAGTTTTGTGCCAATTCGTCATAGTTTGCGCATCCTGAGAATTGGTGGCTGCATTTGATCGCATCCAGCCATTGTTTTTCTGTGAAAACTTTACCCACCTCTTTTTCCCATTTATGTTGTGAATTGTGCTTAACGGAGATTGATTTAGAGTTAAGTGTGTCGTAAAATAGAGAAATACCTTTTGCTTTGGGATTGGTTGATGTTAAATAGTTCCATATTTTTATAGGAATTGGATGGTTATTCGTATTAAGTTGTCCAAAGATGGATGCAATTTGAGAGTATGTTAAAAATTCAGAGGCTTATTTTGTATGTCTGAGAACTTCAATAGTTTATCATAATTTGTGATATCTTTTAGTTGGAGAGTATCTCCCTGTAGCCAGTGTCCCAGGGAGATGTTCGAAATTAACCAATGTAGAGAGCTTAAGGGGATAGGGACCTTGGTGGAATGCAAATTGGCTTGTGTTGTCTCTTTTAAGTATGACCAGGCATATAGAGACGCCTGTATAGTTGGGTGGTCAATTACTATTTTGGACTTTGATAAGTTCTGTGCAATTAGGATAGATCTCGGTGTGTGAGGGAACAACCAAGACTGTTCCAATTGGCACCAAGGTTTAGTTGTTGGCTGTTCAAACCATCCTTTTAGCTGGTCCAATATAGCTGCCATATAATAGTCTTTCAAAGTTGGGGTACCCAGACCTCCCACTGATTTATGCAATCTTTGCAATGAAACTGGAAATCTCGCTCTCTTGCCAGCCCATACAAAATTCAATAGTTGTTTCTGCATGGCTGTAAAGAAAGATGTTGGAATAGGTATTGGGAGAGCTCTAAAGCAGTATGTCAGTTTAGGAGAGATAAGCATTTTGTATGCCGCTAGGTGGCCTCCCCACGTAAGATAGTGTTTCTGGATTTTTGATAATTCCTGTTGTATTTTGGATATTAAGGGGAAGTAGTTTGCTTCGTATAATTTTGTGATAGATGAGGTTAGCTGGACTCCCAAGTATGGGATAGATTCAGGTGCCCAGGGGTATGGAATATTGTGTTGGATAGCTGTTTTTGTGGGATTATTTATTGCTATGCCTAGAATGTTGGATTTAGAGGCGTTGACCTTGTAATAAGATATCTCACTGAATTTAGCGAGGGTATCATGAGCTGCTCTGAGAGATTGATATGGGTTAGACAATGTCAATATTACATTGTCAGCAAAGAGTGAGATTCTATGCTGTTGGTGCCTGGATGAGATTCCTTGAATTTCAGGGTGGGTTCTAATTTTTTCCGCTAGGGGCTCCATAATCAGGGCGAAAATCAAAGGTGATAGGGGACACCCCTGCCTAGTTCCGTTTGTGATCTGAAAGTTTTTAGAAAACATTCCTTCTGTGTAAACGTAAGCGGAGGGAGAGGAGTACAATGCCCTAATGGCTTTTTGAATGGGGCCCATTGTATTAAATTTCTCTAATACTCTGACCAGGTATCCCCAATGCACTCTATCAAATGCCTTCTCTGCGTCCAACGTTAGAAGCAGAGAAGGCATTTTCGACTTTTCAGCGGAGTGAATGATGTTTATCATTCTTCTGGTGGCGTCGTTGGCTTGACGACCACTCACAAAGCCCACCTGGTCTTGATTGATAAGCTTCGGCAGAAGAATAGATAGTCTGTTGGCGATTAATTTGGCATATATTTTGACGTCCACGTTCAACAATGAAATGGGTCTGAAATTTTGTGGTAAGGAAGGATCCTTGCCTGGCTTAGGCAAGGTAATAATTGTTGCCGTTAGCATTTCCTGAGGGAGGGAGGCTTTGGATATCGCGGCATCAAAGACTTGTTTTAGATACGGTGACAATTCAGTATGGAACAGCTGGTAGTATTCAGAGGAGTAACCGTCTGGACCCGATGATTTATTGTGCGGCATGCTTCTAATCAATTTATCAATTTCGGGGATTGTGAATGGCAAGTTGAGCCATGTTAGATCTGTTTGGGAAAGTTTTGGAAGGCTAATTGAAGCTAGGAAGTCAGATATGACGTCCTCTGAGGGTTGATGCGTTACAGGGTCATCTTTAAGATTGTATAGGGATTCGTAGTAATCACTGAACGAGTCAGCAATTTCTTTAGGGTTAGAGACTATTTTTCCTGACTTGGGGTTGTGCATGTGTTGAATTTTTTGTCGAGTAATTTTGTCTTTTAACTGATTAGCCAGCAGTTTCCCCGCCTTGTTTCCGCATCGGTAAGAGTTGGCTTTTAGAGCACATAGGCGGTTCTGCTGCCGGGAAATCAGAAGGGTGCGTAGTTCTTGTCTTGCAATAAATAATGAATCTCTAGTTTTTTGAGTTGTGTTTTGTTTGTTGCTGGTTTCTAAGTTTTGGATAGTGGTTACCAAGTCATTGAGCCGCTTTCTCTGCTGCCTCTTTAACCTAATGTTCATTCGTATTAATAACCCTCTGATGTATACCTTGTGCGCATTCCATAGTGTGAAGGGATCTTCCACCGATTGGGCATTCATTTCAAAGTACTCTTTTAGAGCAAGCCTAATACTTTTCAGGTTTTCTTGATGGGATAGGGTAAATATATCGTACCTCCATCTATTTGCTCTGGTTTCTATGCCTTGATCCCCCACACTGATGGAAATGGGCGCATGGTCAGACCAAATTATAACATGAATATTTGACTTTTCAATTTTTTGTAACATGAATTTATCCACCAAAAATAAATCAATATGAGAATATGTGTGGTGCACAAAAAAGTAAAATCCCTCTCTGTAGAGTGCTGACATCTCCAAACATCAGAAAGGTTAGACGAAGCCAGAAATTGGGATAGAGTTGCTCTTCTTTGTTTGGAGCGCAAAGGGTTAGATAGATCCAATTCTTTGTTCGGGATAGCGTTGAAGTCGCCAGTTAATATGACATGTCCCTGTTTTAAGGATTCCACTTTTTTCCAGATTTTTTTCAGAAATCTAATTTGGTGTACATTTGGCAGATAGACGTTGACCAACGTGTATTTAATCTTGAAAAGTTCACATATTAGAATAATGTACCTTCCAGATGGGTCAAGGTGCGTTTCCAGCTGAGTAAATGGGATGGAGTCTTTGATAGCTATGGCCACGCCTCCTTTCTTTTTTGGGCCATTTGCTAGTATCACGTGAGGGTATTTTGGGTGATGAAATGCTGGTGGTTTGTTAGAGATGAAGTGTGTCTCTTGAAAGCATATCACCTTACTTTTTAGTCTAAGCGCTTCCTTCCAGGCCATTTGCCTTTTGTATGGGGTGTTTAGTCCTTTCACATTAAAGGAGGTGATGTTGAATGACATTTTGTAGGCTTATAAGAGTTATAAGTCACGTACCTGGTTGAAGTGGAGGTCGTGGGCCGAATATGCGTCAATCACCTTGAGGCAGATATTTCTGGTCAAGTATGGCTGTAATGAACGACGTGAGGTCACGGTGTGATGGTCTGCCGGCCCCTGCAGTCTCCTCTTATACTCTGATTGTATGTATCCCGTGCGAAGAAAATACAGGAGTAAAACAAAAAAGAGAAAGAAAAGAAAAAAAAAAGAGTCAAAGGTATAAAAAGTTGGCGATTCCTTCAGAACCTGTGCGGAAAACAACTGCTATGCTGAAGAGGGGATAGTAAAGGTAAACCAAACTTGTGGCAATCTCCTGGGCCATCCGGGGAAAAATCTGATATGGCAAGTGTAGGTGTCTATTCAGCCTGATTCTGCATCAGAGTTGGGCCCTGTAGTTGGCGGCGAACCGTATAAATTCACTTTTGGATTCAGAGGTTCCAGAATATTCCATTCCTTCAGGAGTTTTAGGCCATCTTTGATCGTAGTGATCACAAAAGACTGATCATCTTTTGACACCAACAGCTTTGCCGGATATAACCATCTGTATGGGTTATGATGGTTATGTAATGGTTTGGTGATTGTAGCTAGTTGTCTGCGTTGCTGCATTGTAAATGCAGAGAGATCTGCAAAGAAAGATAAATCCTCTAATTGCTGCGGCATGGCATCACGGCGTCTGGCTGCGGCCATGAACTGGTCTTTAATATGATAGAAATGGATACGGACTATGGTATCTCTGGGTAGATGCTCTGGGATATTTTTTGGTTTTGGCAGTCTGTGAATTCGATCGATCACCAGGTCCTCCATTGGTGCTTCTGAGAGAGCCAGTTTCATGAGTTCCACAAAGTATTTTTTCAGGTCTGGGGGCTTGACCGATTCTGGAATTTCTCTGATTTTGACATTGTTTCGTCTTGATCTGTCTTCCAAATCTGCTAATTTTGTTTTAATTTGTGTAATCTCGTCGCCTCTATCATTTTGGGCGTCAACCATGTCATTGAAAGTATTTGCAAAGTCCCCCATTTTAGATTCAATATGGGATACTCTATTGGACACTGCTTTAAGCTCTGACTTGAACTGCTGAGTGATAGCCAGAATATCTGAATGTAAAGTGGAGCGTAGAGAGACCAGCATATCCTTAAGGGTGGTATCCATTACTGGCTGGTTTAATGTAGGAAAATCTGTGATGGAGTCTTGTAACTCCCTGGTGTCATCTAGTGAGGAATTAAATCCGCTTACCTCCTCATTCTCTGCCTGTGCCACAGACATTTGTTGTCTGCTCTTCGCTGGGCTGGAGGAAGCTGATGGTGGTGGGGAGTAATTTTTAAAGGACTGACTTGTGTTGTTGTTCCTGTGGCTTCCAGTAATCCCAGGATTCGTCCTGTGCTGCACGTTGTGGCTGCGTTTGTCCTCTCTCATGCCACCGGCACCATCTTGGCTGTGAGAGCGGTTCGGATACGAATAAAAATCCGTCATTTTCCCTGGTATAGGGCACTGCTTTCTCCTGCGGGATGTCATCTGTAGTGTTGCCCGCTGCTAGTGTGCTAATTGGGATGCAAAAACGAGGCTTCTAGTCACTGTGGTTCCCCTTTCTGGCCCTGAATGTAGCGGATCTTTTTCAGTGTGCTGCCATCCGCGCTGTTGGTTAGCCACGCCCCCATAAAAACAATGTTTTAACATTCTCTGTGTTTCAAAGTATGCCCAGTCTAGGTACAATCTTCTGTCCTTGTTTGTGTATTTCTCCTAAAATACAAAACTCAAAAATCATTAATAACACCTCACTATACCTCTCTGAGAGGTTTCTAATGGACTAACTAGTACTGGATGCTTGGAACAGACTTCAATCAGAGGTAATGAGTCCATCAACAGTAAATACAGGCAAAAATGCAGAGACACATCCATATATCTGTACTCTGACAAACAAAATGTTATAGGAAAACTCGGTGGGTTTGTAAGTACTAAAAGTCTAAGAAGACAACATGTAGACATAAAACCTTTACACATATTAACAGCACATGAGTCAATGAGGAAGGAAAAAACAAAACACAAGACCTACTAAACTTATAACATGCCACAAATAATGTATTATTATGTACTTTCCGAGTGTAAGAGTGAATGAACCTTCACTCTAAGCTACGGGAAAGGAAAAAGAAACAAAACAAAATCCCTACAGTTTCTCAGAGTTATAGTGAATATCATAAATCGCTGTATAACCGTGAAGGCTGTAATGCAACCTGCACATGAGGTGATACGCAACAATCATCATTTAAAGCCTGGGGGCCACATAGCAGGTTTGCACTCCCCTGAGCCTCTGAAGCAGCAAGCGGAGACCGGCGAAACCGGTTAGGCTATCTCATTGTCCACCTTGCCCTTGTGACCAGAGGACACTTCTTCATTGCTTGTGGCTTGGCAGATCCTGCAAGGAACTGGTATTCCATTTGTGCCGATGACATCAATACTTCAAAGGATACGATAAGTACGGTATCATTCACCACATATATCCTTGGAACTGCAAATTTGTTTGGGAGTATACCCCATGGATTACAAATGGTCCATGAGGGACCGGGATTGGTAGCTTGCACGCAAGTTTTGTTTCTTCTATTTTGATCCCCAGCACAGTGTGAGGGAGGTGATTTCAGCCTTCAAGTTTATACAGCGATTTATGATGTACACACTGTGTACGTAACCCTGATAAATTTACCTCCTCTGGACCACTGTTTTTCATTTCATGCTTTTTCAGCGACCTCCTAATATTTTTTTTTTTTTTACAATCAAAAGTTTATTGAAACTTATTGCGATACAGTAATTGCAATCAATATAAAATGAAAATATTTATCCATAAAATGAAGGGATTACAAGTAAGTAACAATTGGGGTTTGCAATATGTTATGAGCATTTTCAGTTAAGGATATAATGGGGAAAGGGGTGAGGGGGAGAAAGGGGAAAGATTGAGGGTAAAGAGAAGAGAGGGGTAAGAGATGGGGAGAGGAGGGGCGGGGAACTAAGGTAGAAGTGAGGAGTACTGTTCAGTGGTATATTTAGGTTTTGTGCTGCCCTAGGCCTGACTAAGCTCATGCACCCCCTAATTTAACTATGACCCACCCCTTCCTGTCAAGGCCACACCCCTTCCTTTTTAAGATCCGCCCTGTCATCTTCATGGGAGGGCAGAGGGACGCCGTGGGAAGAGGACAAAGGGACGCCGCGGGAGGAGGTCAGTGAGCGATACAGCATCTTTTCATTTGGGGGGTAAGGGGATATGTGTTGGGTGCTTTGGGAGGCTCTTGCACTGAAGTTGTGTCCCTCCTCTGTTGCTCCTCCTCCTCCTGGCTGTGTACTGAGTGTGTGTGGCTGACAGTGGGGAGAGAGGTGTCGGCTGCAACGGAAAGCCCATCGCCGCTTGTGGGACTCCAGGCGGCAGATGTCCTGGGTGCCCACGCTGGCGCATCCCTGTCTGGCCAGTTACCGAAACTCAGTGCCGTAACTTGTTGTGGGCTCTGAGACAGTGGCATCACTAGGGTTGGCCTAGAGGATATCAGGTTAGGTACTTCCTAATGGCTCAGTTCCTGGGAACAGTAATGTATAATAGCCAACAGGCCCTCTTACCAGACCCGGTGAAACTGCGACAGTGATCCCTCCGGCTGGACGTTCGCTCACTCTGGGTTGCCGCATACAGCATGGCTCTCTGGTGGTGCGTGTACAGCATGGCTCTCTGGTGGTGCAGGTACAGCATGGCTCTCTGGTGGTGCGGGTACAGTGTTGCTCTGGTGGTGCGGGTAGAGCGTGGCTCTGGTGGTGCGGGTACAGCGTGGTTCTGGTGGTGCGGGTACAGCGTGGTTCTGGTGTTGCGGGAACAACGTCTCTCTGGTGGTGCAGGAACAACGTGGCTCTCTGATGGTGCGGGAACAGCGTGGCTCTCTCTCTGGTGGTGCGTCGCTCCCTCTCTGGTGGTGCGGGTACAGCGTGGCTCCCTCTCTGGTGGTGCGGGTACAGCATGGCTCCCTCTCTGGTGGTGCAGGAACAACATGGCTCTCTGGTGGTGTGGGTACAGCGTGGCTCTCTGGTGGTGCGTGTACAGTGTGGCTCTGGTGGTGCGGGTACAGTGTGGCTCTCTGGTGGTGCGGGTAGTGTACAGCGTGGCTCTCTGGTGGTGCGGGTACAGCGTGGCTCTGGTGGTGCGGGTACAGCGTGGCTCTGGTGGTGCGGGTACAGCGTGGCTCTCTGGTGGTGTGGGTACAGCGTGGCTCTCTGGTGGTGTGGGTACAGCGTGGCTCTCTGGTGGTGTGGGTACAGCGTGGCTCTCTGGTGGTGTGGGTACAGTGTAGCTCTGGTGGTGCGGGTACAGTGTGGCTCCCTATCTGGCTTCCCCCAGCACAGTACTCTCTTTTTCTCCTCCTGTAACCCCCCACCCTGCAGAGTGCATGCATGCTGGGGGCTGTAGCATGATGTCTGTGGACACACATGGGCCGCCATTCTTCAGGGACTACTTTTCCCATGATGCCCCCAGAGTCTTCTGATTGGCCCTCTGCTGTGGCCAATTATGGGGTGACAAACAGCAGTCAGGAAGCTGGGCAGCGGCGCGGTGACACCAATTAGAGCCGCTCTCTCTCTCTTTTCCCTTCGGCTGACAGAAAGGGGAGGGGGGGGCGAGTGGGGGAGATACACAGACAGCCCGACTCTCTCCTCTCCCTGTCACAGTGCTGCTGCTCAATTTACCAGAGAACTCCCCTGCTCGCCCCCCCTCCCCTTTCTGTCAGCTGAACGGAGAAGAGAGAGAGAGCAGCTCTAATTGATTTTGCAGTGCCGCCGCCCAGCTTCCTCCCCGCTGTTTCCCTCCCCATGATTGGCCACAGCAGAGGGCCAATCAGAGAGAGAGAATCACAGCTTTACGGGGGCAGCTTGACAGCTCCTGCTTTAACAGCTTTATGGCCCCATCTGCAGCCGCGACGCCATTGCACTCCCAAACTGTACTCTCCTGATGTGCCGCCCCCCACAAAGTGCCGCCCTAGGCCTGGGCCTTGTTGGCCTAGGCCAAAACACAGCACTGGTACTGTTGTAGGCATCTCACCAAGAAAAGAGGTGAAAGAGGATAAATATATCATGCATATGAGTAGTTTATCATAATCATTAACAGTCGTAAGAGAAAAGCTTGAGGGGCGTTAAAATATAATACATCATATTGTATCATTTCTTGTTGACTTTTTGATAATACAACCACTTTTTATCTATGAGGTATTAGTTAATAAGTGAATCATAAACAAAGGAGTGTACAAATAACAGCCATGGTTGCCAGGTATGATTAAAGTTTGTGCTATTTTCTCTCTTCATGGCAGCGATTTCTTCCATTTTGTAAATGTAGTTTACCCTTTCTAACCAATCTTTAATGTTGGGTATGTGTGTGGTCTTCCAATGAAGGGGTATGAGCGTTTTAGCTGCTAATAGTAAATGTCTAGACAGAGACTTCTTATATCTACTTATGGTAAGTTTATTCACATTGATCAAACATGTGGCTGCAGCGAATTCTGTTGTGGTTTCTGTAATAAATTTAGTCCACTTTATAACTGCTTCCCAGAAGACTTGGAGTACAGGGCAATCCCACCATATGTGGAGGAAGTTGCCAACAGCCTCTCCGCAGCGCCAGCAAGTGTCTGAAATTGTGGGGGACCATCTCCTGGCCTTGTGTGGCATGATATACCATTGGGTAAGGATTTTATAAGATATCTCCTGGTATTTAGTGCTTAAAGAGCTCTTGTGTGTCATAATACATGCATTCTCCCATTGTTTTGATGAAATCTTAATATTTAAGTCTTTTTCCCACTTCTCTTTGTGCTGTGAGTCTTCCTTGTGTTGAGTTTGATTAAGACAGCAATAAGCCAAAGATGTGGTATTAGCTATTGGTGATCTTTCGTAGCAAAGATTTTCTATAGGGAGTAATGGTAGGCAATATGACAATCTATATTTGCTATTCACCAGGAAGTCTTTGAGCTGCATGTAAAGCCACGGGCCAGGAGGTGGTCCATCCCATTCTGCTTGTAAAATGTCAAGGGATTTGATCTTAGAATTTATTAAGCATTGGGAGGCAGTGCGGGTCGGTAAGTTCTTCAGGTGTAGTCCAGGAATAAAGTCGGGATTGTTAGTAACAGGGGTCAGTGGACCAGGAATTGAGGCTAGTTTGTGGGGGCCAGCTACTTTATGCCAAATGTCAAGTGTGTTTGTGACTAGGGGGTGATTGAGTTTCTTATCTGTTTTGGAGTGTAATGTCCATGGATAAAAGGTTAAGTTGAACGGGGTTAGAGTTTGTTCTAACTGGATCCAATCTTTGTTAGCACTATGGCAATGCCAGTCGATAATTCTCGTAATGTGTGATGCTTGATGATATTTTTTAAAATTCGGAAGGCCTATACCCCCTTTATGTTTGGATAGGAATAGTGAGAAGAGCTTTATTCTCGGTTTTCTGTCAGCCCATAAAAAGCGTCTTTGTGCTCTGAGGAGACTGGTGAAGAAGGATTCAGAAATTTTGATGGGAAGTGTGTTAAAAAGATAAAGCAGTCTCGGTAATATTGTAATTTTTAGGATAGAGGCTCTACCGAACCAGGAGAAAGTTTTTGAGGTCCATTTTTGGAGGTTTCTAATCAATGTGGTAAGAAGGGGTTTGTAATTACTGGAATATAGGGAGTTTATGTTACTAGTTAGTTTTATCTCTAGGTATTTCAGGGTATTTTGTTCCCATTTATAGTTATGGTTGTCTTTCATCAATTTAAGTTGATCTGGTGGTAGATTGATATTTAACACTTCTGACTTTGATTTGTTAATTTTAATGTTGGAGATAAATCCGAAGATTTCAAATTGTTTTTCAAGATTTGGGATAGAAATATGTGGATGTGTCAGGAATAGTAAAAGATCGTCCGCATAAGCGGCTATTTTATATTCTCTATCCCCAACCCTAAATCCCTTTATATCTTTAGATAAATTAATTGTTCTAATTAGGGGTTCTAAGGAGATGATGAAAAGAAGGGGGGAAAGGGGGCATCCCTGTCGTGTCCCATTTCGTATTTTGATTGGGTCTGAGAGGAAGTTGTTAACTTTAATTTTAGCCTGGGGATTCCGATAGAGTGCTGAGATCCATGAGCGCATATTCTCATTTAGACCAATATGAGAGCAGGTAGACATCATGTAATCCCATGACACTCTATCGAAGGCCTTTTCAGCGCCGGTGGAAAGAATAAGTCCTTTTGTCTTGGAGTTGTGGGCATAATGGATTAAGTTAATTGCTTTGGTTGTATTATCACGTGCCTCTCTACCTGGCATGAATCCTACTTGTTCTGGTCCAACGATCTTTGATAGTAGGGGTTTCAGTCTATTGGCCAGAATTTTGGCTAATATTTTTAAATCTGTGTTCAATAAAGATATGGGTCTGTAGCTAGAGCATTCAGATTGATCCTTATCAGGCTTGGGGATCACCACAATATGAGCCATAGGAAATGAATCGTGGTCATGTTTATGTTTAGCCAGAAAATTGAAAGCTGATAGAAGGGGTTTAGTCAAGGTATGTGTGTATGTTTTATAATATTGTGAGGTGAACCCATCTGGGTCTGGGCTTTTCACTGTTTTAAGATTTTTAATGGCTTCTATAAGTTCATTGGCTGAGATAGGATCTTCTAATTTGTTTGTGTCTTCTTGCGAGAGAGAGGGTAGTTTACTATCTTTTAAGAATTTGTGAATTGTTTCTTTCTTCGTCATGGTAAGGTGTGAGGGTTTATTCTGACCAGGGAGGTTAAATAGTCTTGAGTAAAATTTATGGAAAAGGTCAGCTATATCAGTAGGTTTGTGTCTAAGTATTCCATCTTTGTCCCTTATGGCGTGTACCTTGCCCGCCTGTGTCATATCTTTGAGAGCTTTGGCCAGCAATTTCCTGCTTTTGTCTCCATGTTCAAAATATATGCTTTTCTTAAAAAAGAGTGCTTTTCTGATCTTTAGGTGAAGAATTGATTTAAGGGAGTTCCTGCATTGGGTCTGTTCTTCTTCTGCTAGAATTGAGAGTGATTGTTTGTGTAGTGTTTCCAATTTTGCTATTTGTGAGGTCAGATTGGAGATTTCTTTTTCTCTTTTGATTCTGGCGCCCCATTTCATTAAGTGTCCTCTCAGGACGCTTTTATGTGCTTCCCAGTTAGTCATAGGGTTGGTGTCTGCGTCTAGGTTATTTCTGAAGTATTCAGTCAAGGTGTCCTGTATTTCATCTTTCACTCTTTGGTCAGTCACGAGTGATGCATTAAATCTCCAGTTAAAGGTTGTTTGTTTTATGGGAGTTGAATCTCATGGATATAGCCGTAGGGACATGGTCGGAGAGAGAATCTATGCCTATTTCAGCTGTTTCTATGTTGCTTAAATCTCTCTGTGAGACAAAAATTAGATCAATCCTAGAATATCGTTTGTGTGGGGGGGAGAAGAAGGTGTAGTCTCTCTCGGTCGTATGTGTCGATCTCCAAGTGTTTACTAATGATAGTGAGTTTAAGAGCATTTTAAGGCGTCTAAGGGTTCTGTAAGTTACAGTAGTGTGGCCTGTTGATGTGTCTTTTTGGGGGGAAAGAGGGACATTGAAATCTCCTCCCAAGATTATGCATCGTTCAGCAAACCATTTTAGTTCATCTACAATTTTACGGCAGAATGGGATGTGTGCTGTGTTTGGGAAATACACATTGGCCAGTGTAATGGGAGATCCTGCCCAGTCCCCTTTAAGAAAAAGATAGCGACCTTCAGGGTCTATAAGTTGTTGCTGTAGTTTGAAAGGGCAGTGTTTGTTGATTAGAATTGAAAATCCTTTAGTTTTGGCTAAAGGGTTAGTTGCGTGGTACATTTCTGTGAAGATATTGTCTGTAAATTTGGGCATATGTTCACTTTTAAAGTGTGTTTCTTGTAAAAACACAATTGACGGGAGAGTCTTTTTTAGTTCTTTTATCATTTTCGCTCTTTTTTCGGGTATGTTCAGGCCATTGACATTGTGGGAGATTAGTGTTGGGGCTTTCCCTAAGAATTTATAAGCCATAATGTAGGTTGTCAGTCAATTGAAGTGGAAAGATTGAGGCAAGTTGAACTTAACTAGCAAATTAAATCTTGCATGGGATGATTTAAGCTTCCGGTGTACTCCAAAAAAGAGGTGGTGCAGTAAAGTAGGGGATGGGGTAGGATAAGGGGAGGTGGGTAGGAAAGATTTAGGTAGGGGTGGTTGAGTCTGTGCTCAAATCTCACCTATGAGGTGAGGAGCTATTTAGCAACCTAGACAAACTAGGCACTAATATATGCTCTGAGGGGTTAGTGGAAGGCGCGTTAGTGACGTTATTCGTTATGTAGTGTTTGTAGTATTGGGATCTTGGTCTGTCCCGCAAGACACTGCGAGACCCAGGTATATCAAATATATAACCTGAAAGATAAGTCTTAAACCATCTATTTTTGTGGAAAACATTGCTGCCTATGATCTATGTATCAGTAAAGAGTGATAATTGACATAGGTAATCAAATGAGAATGGTGTAAGTCTATTACCCTTAAGCAAAGAAAAACATTCTCTACAACTCATCCGTTATACACAAATTGCGATTACTGTGTTGGATGAATTAAGCAAAATAACATGTAAAACATTAATAAAGAAAAGAAAAGAATAACAAAAAAAAAATTAAAGCCTTTCAAACCATTTAACTTTGTAAAACCGATTCCCTGGGTAAGACAGGGAAAACTCTGTGATCGTGTAGTATAATATAGTGACCAAAAAAGATTAATCGTTCTTGTCCTATGTTAAAGCAGGTCCTGAGACCGAAAACTCATTGAGCATTGAATAAGCTCAAAACCTGGTGTTTGATGGATCCTCTGTACGTGAATCAACCCAGGAGCCTTCTCCATTTATATCATGAAAAGGGCAGGTCCAAATAGTAGAGGTCTCCTGGTGATTGATTCCTTTCCAAGATGGTGGTAGTGAGTATGTCCACGGTAAGTGAAGAGGAGTATTGTCATTCGGTTGACAAAGTGTTAAGTTAGTGTACTCACCGTTTCACCGGAGATGCCGCACGTGGGCTATTCATTTATCCTTCTGACCAGGGGTCTTTGCCACCAAGTGGGAACTGTATTGCCCCGTACAAACGGTCGGATTTTCCGATGGAAAATGTCCGATCGGAGAGTGTTGTCGGAAATTCCGACCATGTGTGGGCTCCATCGGACATTTTCCATCGGATTTTCTGACACACAAAGTTGGAGAGCAGGAGATAAAATTTTCCGACAACAAAATCCGTTGTCGGAAATTCCGATCGTGTGTACACAAATCCGACGGACAAAGTGCCACGCATGCTCAGAATAAATAAAGAGTTGAAAGCTATTGGCTACTGCCCCGTTTATAGTCCCGACGTACGTGTTTTACGTCACCGCGTTCAGAACGATCGGATTTTCCGACAACTTTGTGTGACCGTGTGTATGCAAGACAAGTTTGAGCCAACATCCGTCGGAAAAAATCCTAGGATTTTGTTGTCGGAATGTCCGAACAAAGTCCGACCGTGTGCACGCCCTATTAGTGTTTCACAGCTTGTTACTCAATAAAGAGATACACCTGAGTGGAGAAGTTTGATCCGATGGCGATGATTTTATGCCATAACACCTGTATATCTCACTGTATCGTAGAAAGGGAACAAAAGGAGGGGTTAAACAAAAAGAAAAAAAAAATAAGAGATGCCAGGTTGTTAACAAAATCCTATCTGTAATTAGAAGGATCGGTTCATCTCCTATTGTTCATCAGGAGTTTGTGATTCCTGTATATGAGCTCCTGCAGAATAAGGATAATTATTGCGTGAGCACTCCTGGCCTGAATTCCTACTCATCTAGGCAATATCTGAGAGTCTTGATAAGATCAGTTCGGAGGAGGTATACCTAGGAGGCATTGAGCAGACTTGTTACCTTGTATAAGTCTCCTAGAGTGAGAGTGTGCTACATGTTAAACTTGTAGAAGGTTGCCCTCTAGTGGGGGTTTATAGAACGAGACTTGCAATTTTCTTAATGTTCACAGCCGTGTCTCAGCCAGATTAAAAGGCTTGATGTTAAGAAAAATAAAAATAAAAGAAAGAAAAAACATGCAAAAACTTCGGAGAGAGCTGTCAGAAAGTTCAATAACCTTTTATAGGTGACAGTCAGGGGAATTTCTTAGTATCTGCCATCTGCGTGAGTCCTGGAGTATACAATCATTGAAGTCTTTGACTTTTTTGGCACTTTTAGAGGAAGAGGGAGAATCGTAGTTGTTTCTATTAATGTTTCTGCGGTTTTTCCCCTGTTGTGAGGGTGAGTGGAGTACGTTTGCTTCCCAGCTAGTTGGTGGGTTGTTGATTTCAGGAGGTAACAGGAACTCTGAGTACCAATCAAGTAGTTCCACTGGAGTGATATGTAGATTTTCACAGAATCTGTTCAGCTCATTAGGGGTTCTGAGCATGTATTGTTTACCCATGTAAGCAGCTTGGAGTGCAAAAGGGAATTTCCATCTGTAATTTATGTTCCTTTCTTTTAGAACCTCCAGAAGGGGTTTCAATGCCCTTCTATTCTTCAATGTAATGGGTGATAAATCCTGAAACAGTTGGATTGTGTTCTCGTTAAACAGAATCTGGTCGTTGGCTCTTGCTTTTTGCAGCACCTCTTCCTTCACACCAAAGTTGGGCAGGCAGCAAATGATATCCCTGGGAGGATTATCATCAGGGGCTCTGGGCCTGAGAGCTCTGTGAGCTCTGTCAAATTCTATGGGGGAATGTTCAGGCCGGTCTAATAGGGCATTGGAAACAGAAGTCAGTGCAGGCTTGATTTGATCAGGGGTAACAGATTCTGGTATCCCACGTACTCTTATGTTATGTCTTCTTCCTTGGTTGTCTAAGTCCTCTATATGTCTATTTATATCAATTAGGTGCTGGTTGTGTACAGTGGTAATGTCGTCTAATCTGGACAACGCTCGGTCTCTTCTCCTCCCAGCGCGCTCAGATACGGCCATTTGTTCAGAGAGCTTCAGTAACTCTGTTTTAATATCAGTAATAGCTGATGTGAAGGACCTTTTAATGTCTGCAGCTATGTCGGACATGGTAGCATAGGTCAGAGGTTTGTCTTTGTCAAAATTACCTGCTGCTGAGTCTTCAGATGCTGGCAGGGACACCTCGTCATCCTCTATGTCTTCCTTTATGCTGTGCCTGTGTGTCGGCGCCATCTTGGCAGATCATCCTCCTCCACTGTATCTATATTTGCAGAGATTTCCGGCTGAGATTTTCTTTTTGGGAGTTGTTATCGAGCAGAGAGTGTCTCCGTGTGTTACCCTCTTCAATTGTGTGGACATAGTCGGTTTGTAGGCGGTGTGGTTCGGAACCCGGGCCCACAGTCTCCCGCAGCTCAGTCACGGTGCGGCCGTCCACATTGCGCACCAAGCCACGCCCCCCCTTATATTTCATCGGATAACACCAAGGATTAGTGCTGATTGTGTGCTCCTTCCCAGGATTCCAGGTCTTTACCAGTCCAGAACTAATGCTATACTCTCATGCAGGAATGCAGCCAAACACTGATTTTGTTCATGTTTATACATTTATATCCCTCTGCACTGGCAACTTTGAGGGTGTCAGTTCTACCTCTGTGTTTTGTACACCAATTTTCTTATATATACAGTTGTGCTCATAAGTTTACATACCCTGGCAGAATTTATGATTTCTTGGCCATTTTTCAGAGAATAAGAATGATAATACAAAAACACTTTCACTCATGGTTAGTGTTTGGCTGAAGCCATTTATTATCAATCAACTGTGTTTACTCTTTTTAAATCATAATCACAACAGAATCTACCCAAATGACCCGGATCAAAAGTTTACATACCCCAGTTCTTAATACACATACCCCAGTTCTTAATACCGTGTATTGCCCCCTTTAACATCAATGACAGTTTGAAGTCTTTTGTGGTTTTTGTGGATGAGGCTCTTTATCTTCTCAGATGGTAAAGCTGCCCATTCCTCTAGGCAAAAAGCCACCAGTTCCTGTAAATTATTGGCCTGTCTTGCATGAACTGCACATTTGAGATCTCCCTAGAGTGGCTCAATGATATTGAGGTATTCTTTTCTATTCTAAACTTTTCTATTCGAATTTGAATTAATTCTATGCGAAATTCGAATTTCGGAAGATGGCTTCTAAAATTAGAATTTCGTATAGAATGAATTTGAATTTGAATAGAAAATAATAGAAATAGAATAGACTAGACAAACAATAGAACAGAAGAGAATAAAATATAATATATATATTATATTTTTTTCTTTTCTATTCTGTTTCATTGTTTTTCTAGGCTATTCTTTTTTATTCTATTCTAAACTTTTCTATTCGAATTTGAATTCATTCTATACGAAATTCAAATTTCGGAAGATGGCTTCTGAAATTCGAATTTCGTATAAAATTGAATTTGAATAGAAAATAATAGAAAAGAATAGACTAGAAAAACAATAGAACGGAACAGAATAAAATATAATATATATATTATATCTTATTCTATTCTGTTCTATTGTTTTTTTAGTCTATTCTTTCTACTCTATTCTAATCTTTTCTATTCAAATTCATTTTATTGGAAATTCGAATTTCAGAAGATGGATATATATTATATATATATATATATATATATATATTATATTTTTTCTATTCTGTTCTATTATATTCTAATCTTTTCTATTTGAATTCAAATTCATTCTATACGAAATTTGAATTTCGGAAAATGGTTACATAGAAATAGAATGAAATCAAATTCTAATAGAAAAGAATAGAATAGAAAACAATAGAACAGTAGAACAGAATCGAAAGAAATATTATATTTATATATATATATATATATATATATATATATATATATATATATAATATATATATATAAAAAATAAAACCATCTACCGAAATTGGAATTTGGTACAGAATGAATTCGAATAGAAAAGATTAGAATAGGATATTTTATATTTTTTTCTATTCTGTTCTATTGTTTTTTCTATGTTATTCTTTTAATATTATTTTCTGTTCTATTCTAATCTTTCTATTTTGAATTCATTCTGTACCAAATTCCAATTTCGGTAGATGGTTTTTATTTTTTATATAAATTCTGTTCATTTGTTTTTCTGTTCTAGTCTTTTCTGTTAGAATTCGATTTCATTCTATTTCATTCTGTTTCTGTATAATCATTTTCAGAAATTCAAATACGTATAGAATGAATTCGCATTCAAATAGAAAAGATTAGAATAAAATAGAAAAATATAGAAAAGAATAGAAAAACAATAGACCAGCATAGAAAAAAAATAAAAAAAATAAAAAAATAAATGTGTATATATATATATATATATATATATATATATATATATATATATAACCATCTTCCGAAATTTGAATTTCTTATAAAATGAATTTGAATTTAAATAGAAAAGATTAGAATAGAGTAGAAGAGAATGACTAGAAAAACAATAGAACAGAATAGAATAAAATATATATATTATTTTTATTCTTTTTTTTCTGTTCTGTTCTTGTTTGTTTCTAGTCTATTATTTTCTATTCTAATATTTTCTTATTCAAATTCGAATTCATTCTATTACGAAATTCCACTTTCAGAAGCCATCTTCCGAAATTCGAATATACATATATATATATATTATATATATATATATTATATATATACACAATTTATATATATATATATATATACATATATATATAAATATATATATATATATATATATATATATATATATTATATATATATATATTATATATATATATATATATATATATATATATATATATAAACACACATATATATATATTATATATATATATATATAATATAATATATATAAAACATCTTCCAAAATTCGAATTTCATATAGACCGAAATCAAATTTGAATATAAAAGATTAGAATAGAATAGAAAAATATAGAAAATAATAGACTAGAAAAACAATAGAACAGAATAGAGAAAATATAATATATATATTATATTTTCTTCTATTCTGTTTTATTGTTTTTCTAGTCTAGTCTTTGTATTATTTTCTGTTCTATCTTTTCTATTCAAATTTGAATTCATTCTATAGAAATTCAAACTTCAGATGCCATGTTCCGAAATTCGAATTTCGTATAGAATGAATTTGAATTGAAAAGACTATTATAGAATATAATAATAATAGAAAAGAAAAGCATAAAAAAGCATAAAAAAAGAGAATATAATAAAAAATTATATATATATAATATATTTCTATTGCTTTTATTATTTTATATTCTAACTTATTGTTTTTTTTTAGAAAAACGTTTTCTATTTTTTTCGAATTCGATTAAATTTGTCTTCGATTTCGATTCGAATACGTTTTTGAATTCAATTATAATATGTTTTCGAATTCGTTCAGTTTTTTTTTTTGGATTCGTTTAAATTCTTTACTTTTCTAATTCGGAAATTCGGATGCATCCGAATTTCCGAATAATTGAAAAATTTGTCCGAATTTCGATTCGGAATGAAACGAAAAGCACATGTCTAGTATTTTATGAAGATGAGCCAAATGAATAATATTTAAGGCTCTAGTAGTATTATCCTTCACCTACTTAGTAGGAATAAACCCGGCTTGATCAGGGTGGATGACATCTTGAAGGTGAGGTTGTAGTCTTGATGCTAGTATATGTGTAAAAATGTATAAATCTACACTTAATAGGGAAATAGGTCAATAATTCATACAGTGGGCATGGTCCTTACCTTCCTTGGGGATCACTGTAATATGTGCCCTTAGGGTGTCTATCGGTATAGGCCGATCTTTCAAAAGAGAGTTAAATGCCTTTATAAACCTGGGAGCTAAAATTGGAGCAAAGGCCTTATAGTAGGCTAGCGTGTACCCGTCTGGCCCCGGGGCTTTATGAGGCCTAAGCATTTTAACCACCCTCATATATTCATCAGATGAGATTGGAACATTCATTGATTCGGAGGCGTCGTCGGGTATTGATGGTAGGTCCGAGGAGGAAAGATACTCCTGAATTATTTGTCGTTTTTGTAACAACTGGTCAGTAGATAAATTTGTCGATAAGTTATAAAGGAATAGATAATACTCTCGAAAGACCTCTGCAACTCCCCTAGATATAAAGTGACGTTTCCCTCTCTCAGAATCGATATATGGGACATAGTTCTACGGGAGATTTTCCTAAGTGAATGGGCCAGCAACTTACCCGATTTATTACCATGTTCATACTGTATATTTCTGGCCCTTAATATCTGAATTTTAGTGTCATGCCCAAGCAAAGATGGCAGTTTTTCTCTCTCCACCCTAAGGTCTACTGCTACAGAATAAGAAGTGATGTTTTTTATGCTTAGGATTCTAGTTTGCCACCAGGTTTAATTGGGTTTGGAGGACAGCTTGCCTATTTTTCCGCAGTTCAGTCACCTTTTGAATCAGCAGACCACCATAACACATTTATGTGTTTCATATACTGTAAATGAGAAATGTCCTCTGTATCATTGTCAATGAAAGTTCTGGTCAATGCCAAAGAAAGATCCTTTCACAGTGGACCTTCTTGTACCAGAGATTTGTTAAGTTTCCATGTCTATGATCTGGTTCCGGACTTATCCATCTGAAGATCAATAAGAGATGGAGGCTGCTCAGACACAGTCTGTATACCAATTGAAGAGCTCACTCCTGCTGGTAATAGAGACTGAGATACCATTACATAATCAATTCTAGAGTAGCTGTCGTGTGGTACCGAATAGAAAGTATAATCCCGCTCGCTTGGGTGCTGGACCCTCCAAATATCTACCAACCCTACAGTTTGAAGGGCTTTTTTTATACGTCTAAGATATGGATGAGACAGATGTGAGGAGGACTTGGAGGCGTCTAACAGTGGATCAAAAGCCACGTTAAGATCTCCGCCCAGTATCAACCCCTCCTCCATAAAGCCGTGTAGAGTATTGAGAATTTAATCTAGACAGCTCAACTGTGCATGGTTAGGTAGATAGATAGAAGCTAAAGTAATTTGGCAGTCGGCCAGATCTCCCTTGAGAAACAAATAGCGTCTATCTTGGTCACTCTTCTGGTCGACCAAAGACCATGGAATTGTCCCAGAAAGCAGGATACTCACCTCCCTCATCTTAGAATCAGGGGCTGTACTATGAGATACAAATGGGTAACGATCATTCTGACATTTTGGTATCTTCCCTAACTGAAAAATGGGTTTCTTGTATAAATTGGACTTGTGTCCGCATACGCCAAAGTTCACGTAAAACCGTTGTAACGCTTCTCCGGTATATTCAAAGATAATATTTAAAGATAAAGAGCGTATATTAGTCATAGTGGGATCCAAGATCAGGAACCTGTGCACCAGCAGAGGGGAACAGAGAAGAAATAAAAAGAAAAAAAAAGAGGAAACGCAGAATTTAACTAAAGTGGTTTTCTATTGAGCCTGCGATCCCCTCCTAGATAAGTCCAGGAAGGGAGAGCACCGGGAGGCAAAACCTGTAGGTGGAAGTGGAGATGCAACGCCAGGGGAGGAGTTGCTCAGACCATATCGCATATCAAAGTACCGATCCTCTATACTAACAGCAAAAAGGCTAGAGTATTTAAACATATAGCATCGTATCAAACAGAGACCAAAGGTTAAGCTAACCTAATATATCTTATTTATACAATAGGAGGAGAGAAAAAAACAAAAAAACAAAGGAAATCTATTCATGAATACATCTAAACATAACTCATTTAACTCATATTAAAACATATATGTATATAGAACCTCCCAGCAATATCCAGCAACCTGGAGCCTCAAGATAGATTCAATTCACGAACCTTCCCCCAAAGGGTCTCCAGTCATAGCCTACCCTCAGCCACTAATAAGCTGAGGTTGTTATAACTCGCAATAACTTAGTTTCCACTGACCTCAGTGGAAGTATTTGCTTAACATGAATCCATCCCCAGGCTGCCTAAGTTGTATGGTTCGCTACATACTCCTAGACGACTTATGTACACAATTTCAAACTCAGATCAGGATCTTCCGCTGTGCCTGTATACCTACACACACACACATATATATATATACAGTGGGGACGGAAAGTATCCAGGCCCCCTTAAATTTTTCACTCTTTGTTATATTGCAGCCATATGATAAATTCATTTAAGTTCATTTTTTTCCTCATTAATGTACACACAGCACCCCATATTGACAGAAAAACACAGAATTGTTGACATTTTTGCAGAATTATTAAAAAAGAAAAACTGAAATATCACATGGTCCTAAGTATTCAGACCCTTTGCTGTGACACTCATATATTTAACTCAGGTGCTGTCCATTTCTTCTGATCATTCTTGAGATGGTTCTACACCTTCATTTGAGTCCAGCTGTGTTTGATTATACTGATTGGACTTGATTAGGAAAGCCACAAACCTGTCTATATAGGACCTTACAGCTCACAGTGCATGTCAGAGCAAATGAGAATCATGAGGTCAAAGGAACTGCCTGAAGAGCTCAGAGACAGAATTGTGGCAAGGCACAGATCTGGCCAAGGATACAAAAAATTCTGCTGCACTTAAGGTTCCTAAGAGCACAGTGGCCTCCATAATCCTTAAATGGAAGATGTTTGGGACGACCAGAACCCTTCCTAGAGCTGGCCGTCTGGCCAAACTGAGCTATCGGGGGAGAAGAGCCTTGGTGAGAGAGGTAAAGAAGAACCCAAAGATCACTGTGGCTGAGCTCCAGAGATGCAGTCGGGAGATGGGAGAAAGTTGTAGAAAGTCAACCATCACTGCAGCCCTCCACCAGTCGGGGCTTTATGGCAGAGTGGCCCGACGGAAGCCTCTCCTCAGTGCAAGACACATGAAAGCCCGCATGGAGTTTGCTAAAAAAACACCTGAAGGACTCCAAGATGGTGAGAAATAAGATTCTTTGGTCTGATGAGACCAAGATAGAACTTTTTGGCCTTAATTCTAAGTGATATGTGTAGAGAAAACCAGGCACTGCTCATCACCTGTCCAATACAGTCCCAACAGTGAAGCATGGTGGTGGCAGCATCATGCTGTGGGGGTGTTTTTCAGCTGCAGGGACAGGACGACTGCTTGCAATCGAGGGAAAGATGAATTCGCCCAAATACAGGGATATCCTGGACAAAAACCTTCTCCAGAGTGATCAGGACCTCAGACTGGGCCGAAGGTTTACCTTCCAACAAGACAATGACCCTAAGCACACAGCTAAAATAAAGAAGGAGTGGCTTCACAACAACTCCATGACTGTTCTTGAATGGCCCAGCCAGAGCCCTGACTTAAACCCAATTGAGCATCTCTGGAGAGACCTAAAAATGGCTGTCCACCAACATTTACCATCCAACCTGACAGAACTGGAGAGGATCTGCAAGGAGGAATGGCAGAGGATCCCCAAATCCAGGTGTGAAAAACTTGTTGCATCTTTCCCAAAAAGACTCATGGCTGTATTAGATCAAAAGGGGCTTCTACTAAATACTGAGCAAAGGGTCTGAATACTTAGGAGAATGTGATATTTCAGTTTTTCTTTTTAATAAATCTGCAAAAATGTCAACAATTCTGTGTTTTTCTGTCAATATGGGGTGCTGTGTGTACATATATGGGGTGCTGTGTGTACAATATGGGGTGCTGTGTGTACAATATGGGGTGCTGTGTGTACAATATGGGGGGCTGTGTGTACAATATGGGGTGCTGTGTGTACAATATGGGGTGCTGTGTGTACAATATGGGGTGCTGTGTGTACAATATGGGGTGCTGTGTGTACATTAATGAGGATAAAAATGAACTTAAATGATTTTAGCAAATGGCTGCAATATAACAAAGAGTGAAAGAAGATTTAAGGGGGGTCTGAATACTTTCCGTCCCCACTGTATATATATACATACATAGATACGTACATATTCCTACTATCCCAGTCTGCATGCAAAGAAAATAAAAAATAAATTAAAAGCACGTTAATTTATCTAAATGAATTCTTCCTTGTATATAGGGCATAAAAAAATGTTTTAATCTGAAGATATCGAAAAAGCTCTGAATTAGGAAGCTTGTGACTTTCACATAAGTCAGGGAAAGTTTTGAATGAAGTAGAGGATGCTAAAATATCACAGATTCATTTAATAACGTGCTTGTTCAATCTTCTCCATAAACTGGGTTTATCACCTGAAAATGAAGAAATGTGTCATTGTTAGGGGATCTTGTAAACAGAACAGATTACAAATAGATCTGATGCTGACACTAACTGACATTTATACTGCCACTAACTCACTCTGACACTAACTGACACTATGGCTGCTTTTACACTGATCAGTGTTTGCTGTCTGGATTGTGGATGGTGTATATGTGTCACCAAGGTTTCTCATCTACTAATGGTGAGCGGCTCCAGGACTTGTGACTTTTATAGAGAAAACAAACTTTGTATTTTCTCAGACCTTAGGAAGTTCTGGTCTGGGTCCGGGAGTTCTGAGACTGTATAAAGCTTTGTGTGGGATAAAGCCTCCATTCATAGGTCCACATCTTACCTGTTAAGTAGACCTCATTAAAGGGGAGCTCCAACCATAAGGGGAAGCCCTTTCACACTGTGGTGGTGGAGGGGCGTTAGCCGCTAGTCTTTACCGCTGTTATAGTGGGACACTTTTAACCCCCCCAGAAGGGGTTAAAAGCGCCCACTTAGTGCTTCGCTTTGAAAGCGGCACCCATTCATTCCAATGGGCAGGGGTGGTGGAGGAGCGGCATATAAAGCGTTCCCGAAGATGCTGCTTGTAGGACTTTTTTTCCCGTCCTGCAAGCACAGCGCTCCAGTATGAAAGCACTCAGACTCTCACACTGGGGAGCATTATGAGATGTTTTTCAGGCGCTTTACAGGTGCTATTTTAAGCGCAAAAATGCCTAAAAAGCGCGCCAGTGTGAAAGGGGTCTAATGCCCTGTACACACGAGCGGTTTTGCCGTCAGAATAAATTCTGAAGATTTCTCCAACGAAATTCCGCTCAAGCTGTCTTGCATACACACGATCACACCAAAGTCCGACCGTCAAGAACGCGGTGACATACAACACGTATGACGGGACAACATGTACAACGTCTCATACTTGCTTCAGAGCATGTGTCATTTGTGGTGCGTCAAAACAGCATACAGACGAGCGGTTTTTCCAATAGTAATTAGTTCCGTCTGTAAAATTTAGAACATGTTCTCTATCTAAGTCTGTCTGAAATTTCAACTGAAAAAGTCCGATGGGGCATACACACGGTCAGAATATATGATGAAAAACTCCCATCGGACTTTTTCTGACGGACATTCCGCTTGTGTGCACACGGGATTAGGGTTCTCTCTCTTTCTCTCTGCTGCCGGGTAAAAAGGCTGATTGCTGACAGAACACTAAAAAGGTAAAAGTGTTACCTGGATGTTTTGGAGAACTCATTAGGAGGCATTGTGTTAGTTAGGAACTGATATAAGTTTATTAAAGTGATATTAAACACAAAACTAAAAATGAAATATAATGCAGCTAAGCAATCATTAGATGTGGCGGCTGCATTAGTTTTCTGTTTTGTTTTTCCCCCTCTGTTTTCACCTGATGATCGGGTCAGTAAAACACCTGATTATTGTAAGCACCCCTGTCAGTGGTAAATGGGTTGTCTCAATCTTCTAATTTCTACATCTGCATGACAGCGTGTTCTGTTGAAAAACAACAAACTTACTGGCCAGATGAAAGGAAAGAAAGAAAAGAAAGAAAGAAAGAAAGAAAGAAAGAAAGAAAGAAAGAAAGAAAGAAAGAAAGAAAGAAAGAAAGAAAGAAAGAAAGAAAGAAAGAAAGAAAGAAAACAAATGCAGCCATCACATCTAAGAATTGGTAAGCTACAATACAGTAAATGTTTGCTTTTAGGTTTAATATTGCTTTAAGTGGCTCAGACAAGCAGAATCATTCTTTGTTTTATACTACAGACATGCAAAGTCCTTCCACATAATAACTACATTTTTTTGCTGTCTTGCTGAATAAAATTACAGGACAAAAAAACTTGAAGTGTGTCTGGAGTGAGTGTGTATTATATTATATATTTCACATTTATACATCTAGAATTCCTTACATTTCTTCAGGTACAGATAATCAGATCTCACCTTTGATCACATTCAGAGCTCGATATCTATACTCAGGCCATTTCATTGCAACGTGAGTGACTTCCAGAATAAGTATGGCGCCGTCATCTGTATCTATGTTTGGAGTTAGAGAAATTCTGTAATCACATTTGTACCCTCCATTTTCTTTTTTTGTCATCTTCACTTCCATCTCCACTGGTAACATTGTATTGCTCCCATCTGATGGACGGCCCATTGATGGCCATGAGTGGATGAGATGTTTTTTCATGTCTTTACGTCTTTTCAGGTATAAATTTATGTGAATATCCTTTGGCCTGAATCCGGTTATCTGACAGGATAGAGTTGTCTTCTTCATATGAGGAATCCACGTCTCCCCGATGATGTCTGATATAATAACGTTAACTGTAAAACAATGAGAAGGATCAATAATTACTTCACTAAGATCAGGATAAGGCCGGGGACATGTGATGGTTTTTCATTATCTCTCTGCAGCTTTCATTCCTTTTCTGCTCACACTGACATCAGCTCCATTCTTTTTCTGGCTACTTTTGCACAGATCATTGTACTCAGCTAGAGAAGATTAAAGGAATGGAAAGAAATCAGCCAGTCGGGTTTATTGCTGTCTGTGTGATCATTAATGAGATCCACCCTAATGTAATCACTGATTTTCACTGCTAGTTACTCAGCAATGAGAATATGAAGTAAAACAGTAAGACCTCATGGACACGGGGTTATGAAATAAGCAGCATTTTTTTCCGGCAAAATTTGGTAGAAGAAACACCTCTAATGTTACAATATGTGAGCCTGTTTATGGGTATATATATGGATTTTCAGAGTAAATTCATTCTACTGGCCAAAATATTCATTTATTCCGATCAGTGGAATATATTTACACTCATATGTACATGTTTATCCACCTTCATACACATTTATTCACACACTGGTGTTTTTTCTGCTGGAAATCCCCTCTCAAAATGTTCTCTTTGGTGTTTTGTTTTCTACCTGTAAATGGTCCTCTTCTAATGTGCCTGTAAACACCTATGTGATTGCAAAAACAAACCAAAGAAAACACTGAAAACCTGTATAAATGGCCTTTTTCTGAGCTCCATGAAGCCTAAAAGGAGATTTCTGTATTGTCTCACAAATGTCATACAATATTGTGAGCCTCCCAAAGATGTAAAAGATTTACACTTGTCTGGTACAAATAGAGATCAATGTAAAGTGATGTTAATCTGGATTTGACTGGTCCATTGCAATTCACAGAACAATTTGCTTATCTCTAGTAGTAATTGGCAATGGGATTTCACAGTAGAGTCACCAGCTATACTGGAAATGAACACCCACCAAGAGTCATATATATTTGGGGAAATTACCAAGGTGTCTTTATTTGCTAAACACTTGGGTGGCTTTTTTGTGTGAATGAGTAGGGGTACCCAATACTTATTCACAAAGGGAGGAGCTGGTATATGGGAGCCCCCTTATTAATAAAAGGGGCTTTCAAATTCCAATGAGCCCCCCCTTGTCTGACCAGCCAACCTGCATGCTCAGATTTACTAGTAATCAACGACTTATAGCCGGACTGCGACATTGCGGTGTACAGTCGGAACACTAGCTGACACTTTTTCGGGACCAGTGACACTAATAAAGTGATCAGTGCTAAAAATATGCACTGTCACTGTACTTATGACATTGGCCAGGAATGGGCTAACATCAGGGGCGATTAAAGGGTTAAATGTGTGCCTGACCAGTGCTTTACTAGTGTGGGGGAGGTGCTTGTACTAGGAGAAGGCATGGATCGGTAAATCTGCTTAGCAGAGACACACAATCCATGCCTTCTGTACTGACAGAACGACAATCTTCCTTATTTACATAGATTGCCATTCTGCCTGTGTACCAAAGCATCAGTGGGTGCCGGTGGACATCAAGTCCACAATACCCACCAATCAGCTCCCGCTGTGTCTAATGGCAGTGGGAGCGGGCCAGCGGCTGCGGGCGCTCACCCCTGAACCCGAAGTGCAGGGTCACACACTAGGTACATGATCCTGTGCTGCAGAACCATTGAAAAAAGCTGCTGTAAAGTGTCTCATGTTCTCTGGTGAGGTCTATATAAGAAATAGAGAGTTCATTGAGCAGATCTGTGTGAGAACCCAGAGAGGCAATTTCCTGAGATAATGTGGATGTGGACTTTGAAGCTCACTCTGGAATTTAGTTAGTGTCACGGAACGTCCCACACTCCGCTTGAGTGCTTCCGTTAGTATACCGCTTCCTAAGTTCTGGAACACGAGTGCAATGGATCTGGCTATAGGAACCCCCAAGAACTAGACAACACCAGTCTTGGAGTACATCAGGACTACTTTATTTAGAATCAAAATTACAAGACTTTATATGCCGTTGGAACCTCCTCTAACAATACAACTGTAACCTAATTAACATGAGCTAATTATCTAATCCTTTATACAGCCTAGGTGACTGAGACATGACCTTTCGCCCAGACTTGTGGGCACCGAGCTTCACACAGTAGTATAAACACAATAGCTGGAGCTAATTACAATTAGCAATACAAACAAAACCTAATTAACCTAATTAACATGAGCTCCAATAGGAGTCGTCCCGTCTCCTACATTGTATAGAGGACAATGTGATCAGCTCATTCAGTTAACAGGTTGCGTTCAGAATCAATCAAACCAATAATAGTCTCTACATACATCCTGGGACATATTGTGGACAAATATTACTGTCCCATTTTAAGTAGTCCAAGATATATTTTCTCACTCACCCTGTGCCAGGATAGCACAGGGTGACTTAGACATAAGATGTATTCTGAGTTCCACGGGTCCTCCCATCACAGTTAGTAATTTGGTGAATTGCAATTCCAGGCTTTGGTCAAGGTCAGCTTTAGTCAGGGGAGAGGAGCACTGTCTTTGGAGGAGCACTGATCCACCTGCAGAGGCTCCGATGGCAGAGAAGGAGCAGCAGTGGGGAAGGGCTGTGAGCCGATGCCATGCTACACTGTTCCCGGGTCCTGAGGAGTATATAGGCATACACGAGGGTGTCCCAAGGGGGTTAATGTGTAGCAGGGTCTATGACAGGAACGAGGACCCCTAGAATCACATCCAAATCCCAGTGCGGATCCGGAGCGCTGATAAGAATAGGCTGCTCCGCTCCATGCCACGCATGCGCCCCTTGACAATTTCAGTTTAAGTTAGTTTTCTTCTCAGATAGTTTCATAGTTACATAGTAGGTGAGGTTGAAAAAAGACACAAGTCCATCAAGTCCAACCTATGTGTGTGATTATGTGTCAGTATTACATTGTATATCCCTGTATGTTGCGGTCATTCAGGTGCTTATCTAATAGTTTCTTGAAACTATCGATGCTCCCCGCTGAGACCACCGCCTGTGGAAGGGAATTCCACATCCTTGCTGCTCTTACAGTAAAGAACCCTCTACGTAATTTAAGGTTAAACCTCTTTTCTTCTTATTTTAATGAGTGGCCACGTGTCTTGTTAAACTCTCTTCTGCAAAAAAGTTTTCTTCCTATTGTGGGGTCACCAGTACAGTATTTGTATATTGAAATCATATCCCCTCTCAAGCGTCTCTTCTCCAGAGAGAATAAGTTCAGTGCTTACAACTTTTCCTCATAACTAAGATCCTCCAGACCCTTTATTAGCTTTGTTGCCCTTCTTTGTACTCGCTCCATTTCCAGTACATCCTTCCTGAACACTGGTGCCCAGAACTGGACAGCATACTCCAGGTGCGGCCGGACCAGAGTCTTGTAGAGCGGGAGAATTATCATTTTATCTCTGGAGTTGATCCCCTTTTTAATGCTGTCTGTTTATGTATAAATATGACCAAATGTTTATTTGAATGGAAAAAGTGCCTATTCGTGAAACATGTAAATCCCAACACCTCTTCCTGGGCCCTACTACAGTTGAGGCACTATTGTCCTCTTAATTTGGCCATTGTATTGGGACTTGAGTGATAGACACTTACTCATTATTCAGCCTGATGGTTTGGTGTAATTCAATTTTACTGTATTATATATAATGAATGTTTTTAACCGCTTGCCGCCCGCCATCTGTCATATGATGGCCAGGCAGTGCGGCTCTCGTTCTGGGAGGGCATCATATGATGTCCTGCCCTTTAAACAGGGAATGCATGCGATTGTGTGCGCGCATCCCTGTACCCTCAGTGGCGGTGTATCACGGAGACACCGCTAGCCACCGAGGGGGGTAAACAGCCATTGGGCATGGCTGTTTACCACGTGATCGGCCGTGATGAAGTCACAGCTGATAACAGATGGTACCGCCCCCATTGTGTATGGTGCATGCGCGCGTTCGGGAGCGCGCCGTGCGTGCACGTCGGTGGCGGTGTGTTCCCGGGAACACTGCTCGTCACTGACGATGGTAAACAGCCATTGGCTGGCGGCTGTTTACCACGTGATCGGCTGTGATCCTTTCACAGCCGATCACTAAATGTAAACACAGAGCGGTAACTAGCTGTTATCAGCTCTTCTCTCCTCACACACCGTTTCCAGTGTGAGGAGAGAAGAGCCAGGAGCAGTGAGTTACCGATCTGTGTCTGTATTGTACTGCACCAAGCACAACACTTGTCCCATCGCCCCCCCAATGTCATCTGTCGCCCAACAGTCACCACAGTCACCCCATAAAGTGCACCTGTCACATAAGAGACTGCCATCAGAGACCATCAGTGGTGCACCTGTCACCCATCAGCCATCACCCGTCACCCATCAGTGACCGTCAGCCATCACCCATCACCCATCAGTGACTGTCAGCTGTCACTTGTCAGCCATCACCCGTCACCCATCAGTGACCATCAGCCATCACCCGTTACCCATCAGCGACGTCAGCCACTACCCGTCACCCATCAGTGACCGTCAGCCATTACCCGTCACCCATCAGTGACCGTCAGCTGTCACCTGTCACCCATCAGTGACCGCCAGCCGTCACCCATCAGCCATCACCTGTCAGCCATCAGTGACCATCAGCCATCACCCGTCACCCATCAGTGACGTCAGCCATTAACCATCACCCATCAGTGACCGTCAGCCATTACCCGTCACCCATCAGTGACCGTCAGCCATTACCCGTCACCCATCAGTGACTGTCAGCCGTCACCCGTCACCCATCAGTGACCATCAGCCATTACCCATCACCCATCAGTGACAACAGCCATTACCCGTCACCCATCCGTGACTGTCAGCGGTGCACCCATCACCCATCAGTGACCATGGCCTGTCACCCGTCTGTGACCATCGCCTGTCACACCGTCATCACCTATCAGTAAACGTCACCTGCCACCCATCTCACAGCCCATCAGTGACCGTCACCTGCCACCTGTCACACAGCCATCAGAGTCATGTCCAAAAGAGTTTACAACAGTGAGGAGGTATTCCAGATCCTTTCCATGACTGATGAGAGCAACGGGGAGTTCTCATCAGATTCCAATTCTGATTCCGAATCAAATTCGGCATTTGAACCGAATAGTGAATCGGCAAATGATTCGGAGGAAGAATCGGTCCCTCCTAAAAGGGCATGGCACTCTGTAAACCAGGATTATATTCCCAGGCCCAGCACCAGCGCTACTGCCAGCAATAGGCCCCAGGAACAAATGCCCAGGCCCAGTACCAGTGCTGCCACCAGAGATAGGCCCTGCGCACAAATGCCCAGTACCAGTGTTGCCACATCACGCCTGAGTAACAGCACAGGAAGTTCAAATAGCCAACTACTGGAGTGTCACGTCCCCCAAGAGCCAGGGCCTCTACATATATGCCAGATGGTCTTGCCAACCCAAAATGGCTGCCATCCGACTCGGGATCACCAATTATTCCCCTTTTCACAGCACAGCCAGGTGTGCAGGCCAACACCCAAAATTTCTCAGAGATTGATTGCTTTCATCTGCTTTTGCCGGACACTTTGCTGCAATTCATTGTGGACCAGACAAATTTGTATGCCCAGCAGTATATTGCCAACAACCCCCAATCATCCTATGCCTGTCCGTTTGAGTGGAGAGATCTGAATTTGGAGATGTTCAAATTGTTTATGGGCCTCACCCTAAACACGGGGCTTACAAAAAAATGAAGGACATGCCTATTGGTCCACCAACCCCATCCACAACATGCCCATTTATTCTGCCGTAATGGCCAGGTCCCGATACGAAATGATAATGCGCTTTCTTCATTTTTGCGACAACACCCAGTGCCCTCCCCGCAATCATCCAAATTACAACAAATTATATAAACTTCGCCCACTGATAAATTTCTTTTCCCAACAATTTGCAGAACTTTATGTCCCCGATCAGAATATATGAGTCGATGAGTCCCTGGTACCCTTTTCAGGCCGTCTGGAAATAAAGCAATATATTCCTAGCAAAAGGGCCAGATACCGTTCAAAAGACTCATTATGCCTCATACATTATACATTGGGGTGTTTGCTTTCCAAAATGGGGTCATTTTGGGGGCAATTCTATTGTCCTGGTGCTCCAGGGCCTTCAAAAATGTAATAGGTGGTTGAGAAATGAGACGTGTCATTTATGCTTGTAGAACGCATGAAGATGCTACTTCAATGTGGGGCCTTTGTATGTGGCCAGGCTGTGTAAAAGTCTCACACATGTGGTATCGCCATACTCAGGAGGAGTAGCAAACTGTATTTTGGGGTGTCATCTTTGCTATGTACATGCTATGTGTTGGAAATATCTGATAAATGGACAACTTTGTGGAAAAAAAATGCGTTTTCATTTTACTTCCACATTTTCCAAAAACTTCTGGAAAAAAATGAACCGTTCAAAAGACTCATTATGCCTCATACATTATACATTGGGGTGTTTGCTTTCCAAAATGGGGTTATTTTGGGGGCAATTTCATTGTCCTGGTGCTCCAGGGCCTTCAAAAGTGTAATAGGTGGTTGAGAAATGAAATGTGTCATTTATACTTGTAGAACGCCTAAAGGTGCTACTTCAATGTTGGGCCTTTATATGTGGCCAGGCTGTGTAAAAGTCTCACACATGTAAGAGGAAGAGTAACAGAATGCATTTTGGGGTGTAATTTGTTGTATGCATATGCTCTGTGAGAGAAATAAACTCTTAATATGACAATTTTGTAAAAAAAAAAAAAAAAAAAAATCTTAATTTTGCAAAGAATTGTGGGAAAAAATTACAACTTAAAAAACTCACCATGCTACTTACTTAATAACTTAGAATGTCTACTTTCTAAAAAGGAGTCATTTAGGGGGTATTTGTACTTTCCTGACTTGTTAGTGTCTCAAAAAATGAGATAGGCCTTCAGTACATCAGGTGTGATCAGATGTGATCAATTTTTAGTGATTGGCACCATAGTTTGTAGACTCTATAACTTTCACAAAGACCAAATAATTTACACTTATTTGGGTTATTTTTACCGAAGATATGTAGCAGTATAAATTTGGGCCAAAATTTATGAAGAAAAATTACTAATTTGCAAAATTTTATGAGAGAAACAAAGAAAAAGGCATTTTTTTTCCACAACATTTACAGACTTTTTCATTTATAGCACAAAAAATAAAAAACCCACTAGTGATTAAATACCACCAAAAGAAAGCTCTATTTGTGTGAAAAAAAGGAGGCAAATTTCATATGGGTACAGTGTTGCATGACTGAGTAATTGTCATTCAAAGTGTGAGAGCGCTGAAAGCTGAAAATTGGTCTGGGCAGGAAGGGGGTGTAAGTGCACTGTATTGAGGTGGTTAAGATATAACTTGTGTTAATTTTTCTATAATAATGCCTAAGTCCACATTTTTCTGATAGTTCTTGCAGGTTCTTTTACACATTATGGGACGCGGCACAGTAGACTCCTTGGTACACCCCGGTGACACCTGGGGAGGTATGTACCATATACTAGTTATCCAAAGGGAATAAAGTACATCTTTTTTTTTTTTTAAAAAGGTTTGGATTTGCCAAATGTACATACATGTCAAGAAATGTAACAAAACAGGGTACAATGTGGAGTGTATCAAACAATATAGCATTTGAAAAACAATGGCTCTATGGCTTATTTCAATTGTACATTTAGCTCCTTTTTCTTTTAAAGTTCGAACAAAATACATTAGTCAGAACATGTGCTCCTACGGGTAAGAGACACAATGATCATATAATTCAACAAACATCGAGGGCAAACACCCTCATGAACTTTTGTGCTGTGTGCTGCTCTCCGCTCCTCACCAAGATCCCGCAGTTACCGTTCAGAACGTGTATCAATCCACCCTCCTATTGTCATAAAAGAACCTGGTTACATGTCAGATTGTACAGTTTCCCTAAATTTTTTTTTTTCGAAAAAGATTTTATTCAAAATAAAAAGGTAAACATACACATCAAAAACAAGATTACACATCAGTATTACACATGGACATTAAAGAAGTACCATTAGAAAGATACAACAGTACTAAGAAAATGTAAGGGCCTTGTCCAGGGATGCACTAAAAGGCTTTCAGGATAATAATACAAACTTAGCGTCTGAGGGCAAAGGATCTCATTTTCATTTTTTCACCTCCCCCCTCATCCCCCCCCCGGCCGAAGCAAGGGTAGGTAGAGCATTTTGATTATGGTCTTGGACTAAGGCAAAAATGTAATTTGACGTAGCAAAGCATACGAGGTACTAGGGAAAATGTGCGTAACCATAGTACCTAACAACCGGGTTTTCTGGTTCCGTCAGAGAGTCAAAAGTACACCAAGGGAACCAGGTAGGTATAAGTTAAAGAAAGGGTGTATTCGAAGTAATGGATAAAAAGAGGTTAGATAAGTAGTGGAGGAGGGTGGTACGCTGGGAAAGGGACTATAGGAAAGAGTGGAAGGGAATGGACAAGAAGAAGGAGAAAAGTAAAGAGAAAAGGGAGGAAGGGCAGACACAGGAGTAAGATGTACAGGGGCGCATCCACATCTCACCCACCCGCTGTGGGCCGCTCGTAGCACGTCATAAAGATCATAAAGTGCCCTTTTTGGGCATATTGATGATATCTATCTGTGGTTATGAAATGGATCCAGAAAGCCCATATAATTGGAAATTTGTCGGCAGAGAATTTATGGAGACGGGAGGGGGTCCTATACAATCTGGTGATCACCTTATAGCCATTTTCTTGAATGGCTACATTCAATGAGCCCTTGTGTGCGTATTCATGGATTTTGTTCCAGTCATCATTTGTAAGATGTGTTTGTAAGTCTCTGTTCCATGACACCTGTGACGGGGCTAGGGATTGAGCTAGGTTCTCCGCGAGGAGTGAGTAAATCAGGTGTCTTTGTGGAGATTTGTGATAACAGAGGGCCTCAAATGGGGTCTCGTCCAGCAAGTCTGATGGGCCTTGGTTTCTAGAAAGTGTCAGATTTGCCTATAAGTCCAGAATGGAAACGAACCCGAGTTAGCAATCGTTCTGAGTTTGTCTAAGGGAATGGGTTTACTATCACAGTAAAACTGAAGGGCTAATACATCCTCAAAAGGCCATCCTCAAAAGGCCAGAAAATTAATAAACTCCCCTGGGGGGAAGGCCGGCTTCCCTCTTAACGTGGTTAGAGAGCCCGGGATAGGGGTGAATGCATCACCTCGTGAAGCCTTATTAAATGTTAAAAGAGAGGGGTAAATGAGGGGATGGTTAGCTAGGTCTTGCGGCCAGCTTTTTGGAGGCAACTAAGGTACAAGGTATAAGGGTCGAGATGAAAAAGCTTTTTCAAGGGATACCCAGGCCTTTTTATAGGCATGGATATTCCAGTCTGCGATCCTTGTGAGGTGACATGCAGTATAATATTTATGCAAGTCCGGCAGTCCGATACCCCCTCTCTGTTTAGGCAATGTGAGACGGGAAAATTTGATGCGGGGAGGGGTGTCTCTCCAGAGAAAGGAAGAACATGCTTTCCGATAAGTGGAGAAGAAGCTGGTTGATAAGGATATCAGGACGGCTTGTATCATATATAATAGTCGTGGTAGGATAATCATTTTGATCAGGGCTGAACGCCCGAACCAGGATACGTTTAGGCCTGCCAAATCCCTGAGGTGTCTTTGGACTTTGAGCAGGGCCGCGTGATGGTTCAACGATTAGAGCTGTGATATATTCATGGGGATCTTAATCCCAAGATAGGTGATTGCGACCTTCTCGAAAGGGAAATGACTCCCGGCAGTGGGATACCTCCTGGGCAGGAAGGGTGACATTAAGAGCGTAAGATTTCGTGTGATTAATTTTGAGGTTCGAGATTTTGCCGAATAATGATAGGTCTTTAAGGAGGTTTGGTAAGGAAATTCTAGGTTATCTTAAGGAGAGTAAAATGTCGTCGGCAAAAGCTGCCACTTTAAATTCTCTCTCTTTCACATTTACTCCTTGAATGTCTGGGTTTAGTCTAAGCTTATTAAGAAGGGGTTCCAAGGTCAAAATATAGATTAAGGGTGAGAGTGGGCACCCTTGGCGTATGCCATTGCTGATAGGGAAGGCGTTCGACAGGTAACCGTTGACTCTAACAGCTGCAGAGGGGCCAGAATATAGGGCCATAATAGACGAGAGCATACAGCTCCCCAGGCCCACGGCTTGGAGAGCTTCCCGCATGTAGTCCCAGGCCACCCTGTTGAACACCTTCTCAGCGTCAAGTGAAAGTAAAAAACCTTGCGTTTAAGATGATTCAAGCCAGTGGTGTATGTTAAGGGTACGGATTGTGTTGTCTCTGGCTTCTCTACCAGGAACAAAACCCACTTGGTCTGAGGAAAAGAGGTCCAGTATGAGGGGGAGTAATCGGGTTAGCCAGGATTTTTGCTCATGTTTTAATATCAATGTTTAAAAGGGAAATCGGCCTGTAATTTGCAACTAAGGAATATTACGGTGATATGTGCTGTAAGCATCCTATCTGGCCCGGCTCGATGGTCTGAGAGACTGTTAAGGGTGGTCAGAAGTCTGGGAACGAGGGCCTCAGTGAATGATTTGTAATACTGAAGGGTAAAATCGTCGGGACCCGGGCTCTTGCCCACCTTCATTTGTTTGACGGCTGTCTCTAATTCCGTGATGGATAGTTTACTCTCAAGGTCTAGTGCTTGTTGAGAAGTTATGGGGGTAGGGCTGTAACTAGTAAGAAAGTCTTTAATAAGTTTAATGCGTGTTTCAGGGGTAGTTTGGGAAATATGGTCGGTTTGTAAGTTATATAGCTTTAAATAGAAGCTCTCAAATGCTTTAGCGATGTCCTCATTCCTGACCAGGAGACCTCCCCTGTTATTGCGTATAGAATTGAATCGTGGAGGATACTTTGGAGGCTTGGACCGAGCACGCCAAAAGGCACTTGTTGCCATGTTCATAGAAGATCCTCTGGCCAAGAATGTAACGTCTTCTAGTGTGTTTATCCAGTTCCTCCAAAAGAAGGGAGCGGGATTGTATTAAATCCTGAAGAGTAGATTGGGCCTGGGTCTGTTTGTGGATTGTTTCAAGGGATTTAATAGATTTAAGAAGAGTGTTGATGGTCTCTTGGTGTAATCTTTTAGATTTCGCAGCTAGGGCCAATAATTCACCTCAGATCACGCACTTATGCACCTCCCACAGGGTGATTGGGGATATTTCTGGATCTGAGTTTTCCTCAAAGTATTGGTGAATGCGCGTGTGTATGTGTTCAATTGAGGTGGGGTCTTTGAGTAAAGAAGGAATCAAACGCCAAATCTTCGTTTTAGTGTTAGATTCCGGGAAGGAGAGTGTGGTGGTCCGATAAGAAAATGGGTTCGATGGTAGATTGTTGTAGGGATGGTAGATCTGTCTGGAAGAGGAAGAAATAATCTATCCTCAAGTATTTTTGATGTGGGGCCGAATAGAAGGTATAATCCTTAACCGATGGGGACATTGTGCGCCACGCGTCGTGCAAAGTTAGGCGTTGAAGTTGTAATTTAATCTGTCGTAGAGCTTTGTATGTTAAAGTGGAGGTCCCAGTAGAGAAGTTCAACAGAGGATTCAAGGGAATATTGAAGTCCCCACTCATTAGAACTAGACCCTTCTGGAACAAGGCCAGTAGGTCACAAACCTTTTTAAAGAAGGAAACCTGGCGGTCATTTGGACTGTAGATATTGGCTAGCGTTAATGGCTTAGAAGCATAGGTGCCCTTGAGAAAGACAAATCTACCTTCAGGGTCTATAAGAGAGTCTGTGAGGTGGAAATGTGCATGTTTGGAAATTAATATGGAGACACCCTTGGTCTTGGCCTCGGGGTTAGTGGCATGGAATGCCAGGCAGTAAATGTGGTTTGATAGTTTGGGGATGGCGTCTGAACAAAAGTGGGTCTTTTGCAGAAATATGAAGTGTGCTCTATGTTTGGAGAGTGATGATAGGACCTGAGACTTTCTTTCCGGTAGGCCCTTTACATTAAGGGAGATCCACTTCAACGACAGAGGTGCGCTGGGTTTCTGATTAGGCTGCATGGTCGCACGCAAAGGAAGTGTTCGGGCTGTCGGTATAGAAATGTATTAAGCTAATTAAAATGCGGCAGTATGATCGCAGTGGGCGGGGGGGGTGAGGGTGGAGCCGAATATGGAGGTGGGGTGAAAGCTAAAAGGGATGGAGGGGGAAGGGAAGTTAGGTATAGACCATAAAGCGGGAAGAAAGTCGGGGGAGTAAAGATTGGGGTAAGAAGCAAGAAAGGAAAAGAAAAAGGAGTAAGAGAAAATAGGTCAATCCAGAGGTGGAACTAGAGTCTCTAATCCATCTAAAGAGAAGGGAGTCTGGAGTGTCAGCTTGTGTCCTGTTTGGGGGGTGAGAGAAAGGACGGAAAATTCAAGGTGTGTGTAACCCGGGAATACAAATCCAGATTATATAGGGAAAGCACGAAAAGTGCATACCACTACAAGTAAGGAGGGAGCCTGCTAAAGGCAAGAAACATTGTACGATATAAACCTTATCAAGTAAACATATAAACATTGAGGAACATTGTTGAAACCTGAGGACTAAATATCAATTTGTTATTACTGGAGCATATATCGTGTTGCAAGTAAACAGAGAAGAATAACAAAACCTACACAGCATATATATTTGATCCTAACCTCTGTGTGACGAAGCAGAGAAGGGAAGAGAGGGGAGAGGAGACAAGCAAGAGGGAAAGGAGAGGGAGAAGGGGTAGCATGGGAGGAGGACGTAGTGTGGAGTAGATGGAAGGTGGGAAGAGGGAGAAGAGGAAGATAGGAGGGTAGAGGAAAAAGGTCTAGACAAAGAAGGGTGAGGGGAGGATAGATGGGGAAGGGGTGAGGAGATAGTGAAATAAAGAGAAATAAGGGGGGAGGTAACGGAAAAGGCTCGGTTAGCCCTCCTCAGGGAAGAACTTAGATGTATGAATTGATCATTCTCAGCCTGAGTGTCTAAATGCAGCAGAGGAGTCCTATCATATTAGGTAAGCATATAAAATATCGTATTAGCTGAATTGAAGTGCTTAAATCTTCGTTTGGAAACTCGGGATGCTGAAGTACAAATAAAGCATGGTAAGTACCCATGACTAGGAGGATTAGTAAGTGGACACAGAGTGTTGTATGCCAAGCAGATACTAAAAAGGGGTAAGACAAGTCAATGAGTCTCATGAAGGAAATATTGGGGCATCCCGGGTGTTCAAACAAGTACAAACATAGCATCAAATCTCATCATGAAAAACAATGTTTAGCAAAACGATGATTAACGGTGAAAATCTGGATACTCCTAGACTCGGTCCTTACAAGATTTCAGGGGGATCCTGGTCAAAGGGTACAAAATGCGTATGTGTGCATATCTCAAGGCTGGAAGCAAGTCTCAAGGTGTTATGATGATAGAGTCGATGGTTATTTCTAATGTAGGAACTAGGGCATTCCTTGAAGTAGAGTTAGAGAGGAAAGCGGTATTACCTCACGAAGGGTCGGTGCTTTCAGGTCGTGAGAGGCTAGCAACAACGTTGAAGAGTCCATTATTCTTTCCCTGATGGAAGATGAGGGGGTTCAGGAAAAGCAGAACACTGTGACCATTCTGTAGGAGAGTCAATGCCGATGTCTTCTCATCGGCAGGACAACGGTTCCACTGTTAGGCTAGAGAAGGTGGGACGGAGGGAGCAGACAAGACTTTGAGAGAGGGATCAATAGAAGGAGTCAGACTTAAGTCACAGAGAAGGAGGATGATGAGACAAGTGCGTGCCGAAGTGTTTACTCACAAGCAGCAGTTCCAGTATGTAGAAAGAGGCATTAAGCATCCATACGACCCCTTCTTGCCGAAGGTGATGGAGGTAATCCAGGACTACATTGGCATAGGTCACGGCGTGAAGAATGGACATTTGGGGAGGCTGGGTATGCTCTACGTCTGCGCGCTCTCTGTCGTTGAGCCTTAGGAGACGGGTTGAGGGAGACCGGGAGCCATGGTTCCGAGGGGAAGAACTGCGCATACCAATCCGGAAGTTCAATGAGAGGAAAATCAAGCTGCTCACAAAAGCTCTGTAGATCTTCCGGGGTGCGTAATAGAGCAGAGCGTCCTCTAGCGGATGCTGATAGCTCGAATGGGAATTTCCAACAATATTGGATGTTGTGAGCACGTAGGGCGGCCAACAGGGGGCGCAGAGCTCTTCTGTTTTGGAGCGTTATTTGGGACAAGTCTTGGAACAATTTCACCTTGACTCCATTGTGTAGAATTCTGCCTCTTTCCCTCGTTTTACAAAGAATTTCTTCTTTAAGTGAAAAGTTAACCACACAGCAAACCATGTCCCTAGGCGGTTCGTTCTCGCAGGGCTGTGGGCGCAGGGCACGATGAGCCCTTTCCATTTCAATAGGGGAGTCAGCCGGGCGGTCCATTAGGTCATTGAAAATTGAACATATGGTCTGTTGCAATGTCCCCGGGTCAGCGCTCTCAGGGACCCCCCTCACCCTGATGTTATGTCTCCGGCCCCTATTATCAAGGTCCTCCACATGCCTATGGAGGTCAAACAGTTGGGAGCGCTGGGTGTCATATGCGGATTGAACTTGGCGAATGGCGGCCCCATGGGTCTGGGTGGTTTGCTCTATATTCTCAATGCGGTGAGCTACTGCCTGAAAGTCAGTTTTAAGGTCTGCAATCGCTGCTGTCACTGAGCTTTTAATGTCTAGAGCAAACTTCTCCAAATCAAAAATGCTCGGAAGCTGTTCCCGTCCTGAATCAGCGTCAGACAGTCCCGTTGCTTGCTCCGGAATGTTTCTACTCAGCTGCGTACCTGGATCCATGGTGGCGCGGGAGGCTGAGGCGCTCCGGGTGGATCTGCTCATGTTGGTTTGGAGGTACAGGCTCCCCTAAAAGCTAGATTTGGTCCCCGGTACACAGGAGCTCACGGATTATGCTACCATCTAGGTCTTCGTCCAGGCCATGCCCTGTACAGTTTCCCTAGATTTTATCCATTTCCCCCAAACTTTATTAAATTTCTTAGGACAGCCCCTGGAATTGTATGTCATTTCTTCATGGTGACATTGGCATTAACCAGGCCTTTCCAGGCGTTCAGTTTGAGATGATCTCTCTTAATCCAATTAAGAGCAATCAACTTTCTGACGTAATAAAACAACAGTCTTAGTAATATTCTCATATTGTTACTCATAACCTCATCCTCTATGACTCCCAGCAGTCCCAACATCGGACTACAGATGTTCGGTAGATCGAATCTGTCAGCAATGAACTGGGTCACTTCCGACCATAATGGTCGTATCCTACCACAGTCCCATACCATATGTATAAAGGAGCCTTCTGCTGCTAAACATTTATGACATGTGGGGTTGTCCTTCCTTCCGATTTCATATAACCTGAGCGGGGTATAATGCATTTAGAGTAAGTATCTAAGTTGTATCAGTTTTTCTCTAGCAGAAATATGAGGCCAACACATCCTCCCACTGTTCCTCTGTAAGTTCTGGTACAATCTACATCCATCTTTCCCTAAGTTTCCTTTCCTTTGGGTTCACTTTTTCTGCAAGTGTATTATAATAGGTAGAGATCAATTTTGTGTGGTCAGGAGTAGCAAGGAGTTTTTCTAGTTTAGAGTTTTCAAGGGATATTGGCCCTGTCCCATGGACAGCGTGTTTCAGTCTAGTGAGCTGGTATTCCCATGTCCCTGGAATATCCAGGTCCCTCCTCAACTGTGCAAACGATTTTAGTTCACCATTATCATACAGTTGATGGAGATACATGAGCCCAAATTTGGCCCACCTATATCCATCTTCTAAGTGAAAAAATTCTTTCAAACAGGGGTTAAACCATAACGGGGCATTGGGTGATAGATGAAGAGGGTTGTCCGCTATATGTTTTAGGCAGATCCCCAGGATCCGCTTAGCAGATCTGAGCATCTCCCTACCTCCTACTGTGGGCGCCTCTCCTCTAAAGAAAAAATTTAATAAGGTTTCATAAGAAGTTACCACTGCCGCTTCAACCGCAACTGCATCATTATTCAGTTGTGGGAACATTCCCCAGTGAATATGTACTAGTTGCGAAGCCAGATAGTATAGGCGGAGATCAGGTACTGCCAGTCCCCCTCTCCTCACCGGTAATTGTAAGAGCTCCAAGGAGACCCTAGCCACCTTGGTACCCCACAAAAAGGAAGTCAGCAAGGAATTAATGTAATGGAATGTTTTTTTCGGGATATAGATTGGGGCGTTAGAGAGGACATAAAGAAATTTAGGCAGGAAAATCATCTTGAATAGATTAACTCTACCCAACAATGTAAGTGGTAGGTCTTTACATTTCTGGATCCTATCACTAAAAGCTCTAATTATGGGCCATAGATTCACCTCATTGAATGAGTCTACCGGTAACTGGATCGTTATTTCCAAGTACTTGAATTGTGATAAAACGGCTAATGGTTACTGAGTGGGGAGAGTTACGTTTGGCTGTGGATCTAGAGGAAAAAGGACCGACTTGGTCCAATTGATTCGAAAACCAGAGAAATCTCCAAATTCCTTGATTAGGGAGACGGCAGCTGATAAGGATGCGTTAGAGTCTCCCAAGTATAGAAGCATGTCATCCGTGTATAATGAAACACGTTCCTCCAGTTCCCCAACCAAAAATCCCTTAATGGTGTCATGGGTCCTGAGTTTAGCCACTAGCGGCTCAATGGCCAAAGCGAACAGGAGAGGAGACAGTTGGCACCCCTGCCTCGTTCCCCTATGGATCTGAAAAGGGTCTGATATGAGCCCATTCACTCTAATGCCGCATACACACAGTTGGAATTTCCAACGGAAAATGTTTGATGGGATCTTTTTGTCGGAAATTCCGACCGTGTGTAGGCTCCATCGGACATTTTCCATCGGAATTTCCAACACACAAAATTTGAGATCTGGATCTGGATCCGACAACAAAATCTGTTCTTGTAATGTCCGATCGTGTGTACACAATTCTGACGCACAAAGTTCCACGCATGCTCTCAATCAATTACGAGAAGGAAGCGATCGGTCTGGTAAAACTAGTGTTCGTAATGGAGATAGCACATTCTTCACGCTGCATATTTTAAAATCTTTTACTGCAGCGCATTCTCTTCTTCTTTAAAATGCTAGAATAATGAAGTTGTTTTGCTGCTCATATTCACGCAGAGTTCTGACAAACTGATTTCTTTATTATTTCTCGTGATTTCATGAATAATTGTTTTTTGTTTTTTTTTTGTCAGATCTTCATAATAATGTTTAGAATTATTGGTTATAGTGTTTCTTTTATAGTGATCTCCATAATTTTTTCCTTTGTTTTGTGTGTCAAGTTACCACAGCACCATCATTATCTTGTATTTTTTAACCTCAAGGAGGTTGGTTTGTGTTAGTGTCCCTTGTTAATTTGACATTGTATTTTGGAAATGTACCTGCCTACTCACAAACAAACTGTCCTTTTTAAAGTAAAACACATAGGCAAGTATTTGTGAAAAATAAATAGCCATTTATTCTGGGTCATAACAAAATAAAGAGGAAGGCAACGCCGGAGAAACTGGTGAAATTTGCGAAGCCTTTGTACCCCAGGGCACACGTCAAATATTTTACAGTCAAAATTGGTGGCCTGAGGAGTCCTTATAATAGTGAGCACAATCTGGTCCAGGACTACAAGAGATCAGGAACAGCAGCAGATGATATATCTGTCCCCAGGCTGTGGTCTTACCACAGCCTGCGTCTTTTGTCAGACCAGACTGAACCCAGGCCATCACTCTCTTGTCTTCCTTCCAGGCTTGCTTCCAGGCTGTGGCTCTGGTGTTGTAGTTGTGGCAGGGGGAGGAGGAGGAGGAGGAGGACCATGGTTCAACTCACAAACGTGGCTATGGCTTGTGAGTTCGCCCCTCAACTCCTTATTTAGGGCTTGTAACATAACTTCCTCACATAAGAGGTGTTGGCCCTCCTCCATTTACATCATTTTGCAGGCTGTCATGCAGGCATAGTCCTCTAGAATATTAGGTGGGGTTCTGAGGGCCGCAGTAGCTTCCAAAATAGGCCACGTGCTGCCTCCTCCAGGTTACTCCTCTTCCTGGGACTTTTTTTGTGGAAGGTGGAGGGGAGGGACCTGGGTTTCGGGCAGGCTACGGGGCCCGGCCACCTCCTGGCTGCCACTTACCCCTGCCACCTCCTGGCTGCCACTTTCCACGACCTCCTCCTGGCTGAGACTTTCCTGTGTATGAAAAAGGGACATAGTTTTAGTTTTTGGTTCATAAATCACACACAATTTTCAGCTCATGACTGTTGCTTACTGAATGTTAATAAATAGAAAAGACTATCATTCTGACTCCAGCATTTTTCATTCTTGTCCCAATCATTTGTGGCCACTACATCTAGTTAACATCATTAATGATTGGACTAGAAATATGTTGAACAATGCTATACCTGGCTCAAGTTGGGCTCCTCCACATCTTTATGGATGGAAGGCCCAGGTTGGACATAGGAAGCCTCAACTGAGGTGGAAGGAAGCCTTGAAGGAAGACTGGAGAGTGCTGGCCTGGGTTCAGTCTGGCCTGCCAGAAAATGCAGTCTGTCATAGTACCACAGCCTGGGTACATAAATGTCATCTGCTGCAGCTCCTGATCTCTGGGAATCCTGGACCTTCTTGCGCTCCCTATTATAAGTGCTCCTCATGCCACCAATTAGGGCCTTCAAATAGGGGATGTCTGCCGTGGAGATCTGCAGCTTCACGATTTCCAACAATTGATCCAGCGCTGCCCTCCTCTTTGGTTTATTGTGATAACAGGGGTGGTTTACCTGCCACAGACAGGGCAGCTCCCTGTACATATCAATGAATATGGGGATAAAGTCCTGATCATTCAATAGATCCATTTTATCTGCAAGACACAAGACAAAGACATAACTGCTAAGTGCAGCAAGAGCTGAACACAAGCTGTGGAACAACAGGAACCAGCTGACCTACATCAGTAACAGAGGACTGGCGACATCTAGCGGCAGAGAAGACTTACTGCGAGGTACAGCCTTGGATTGAAGGGAGCCATTGGGAACATACTTTAAACACAACACGGTGAGCGGAGACCAACTTGGACACCTTATATGATCGTGGTGGAGAGGAGCTTGTGGCCGTGATACCCTATGCTGTTTGCCCTTTTTGGGGTTGCTGGATTCGGTGAGTGGGGACCCTTGAGGGGGAGCACAAAAAGTCACCAGTATCATATGAGAGCACCCAAGTCACATTTTTTCTGGAAATAATTTTGAACACTGGTTTTGAAGACTTTTTTCAATATATGGACTATGACCATTAATTACCAACAGCTTTGCACATATTTGCACTAATTGAGTAAAGGTGCACCCTGGAGGTTTATGTGGTATAGGGATTTGCTTAATGTCAATGATTTAGTACACTAAGGAATATGATCACTGTTTATATTATTAATTAATTTGTGTATTTGCATTAAGGTGTACTGTATGTTTTTGCTAATAAGACACTACTATCAGTGGTGGCCCGTCGGTGAAGATCTATCACAAAATAGGGGTGCAGCATACAACCCCCCCTTTTTTTCTAGTGTAGTCACATGCATGATTTATGATTTTGGAACTGTTTAATTTTTTTCACTGTAGATTGTATTTTTGCACATTATAACTCTCTTGCACATAATAGGGTTGGTGGCAATATGCACCACCACTAGGGGCACAGTTGGAGGTAAAAATTGCTTCTAGTTTAGCCTATGCCAGGAAAGCAAGGGACTACACAATAAAACCTTCCTCCCATTATACCATCCCATTTATCCTAAAGATAGCGCCATACCCCATTATATATTTCAAACAATACAAGACAAACCCTAATATCAGGCTAAACTCTCCTAATCTTGTCCCAATATAGGCCTCAATCTTTAAGCAGTATAGGCCACTGATGCACCAAGTTAAAATTGAACCTTCGTTCAACCGATCGGGGCTTCTGATACACCTTCCTCCTCTCACAGATTGTACGTACGATGCACGCGCGTTATGCTTTATATACACTGCGCATGCTTGAAACTCCGCCCGCCCCAGACATTCTTTCTAGTCTGGTGAAAAGAACCGAACAGTTAACGCTGTGCTCGAAAACAGTATGTGAATAAAAAATTTTAATAAATCAAATAAAGCTGCCAGCACCAAAAAGTTCTAAATACAAACTCAAATCAGTGAAAAACATGGGGTGGGTGCAGCACTATTATCAGTGAAAAAAACTGAAAATTTGAAGTTCATATCAAATATTCAGTAGTGGTGAAAAACTTGGGATAGTGAAAAGGAAAACTAAGGCAAAGTCCCAATATCTGAAATTTGAGAAACTAAATCAATATTGCATTAATAATAAAGTGGACCTAATTAGACAATGTGAAACTTTATAAATGGCAAATAACATATACAAGTGCCAAAAGAGATAAATTGTATAATCCGAAAAAAATAAAGTGAAATCCACAAAATTATTCAGGTGAATGAAATCAAAAATCTGTGAAAATTCACATAAACCAATAGTGAAATGAAACACAATCAGAAAAATGTGAGAAAGAAAAAATATAATAAAATATTTAATTTAAAACAAAGTCCCAATAAGAATAAGCAGTGATTCAGAAGATATCTATGCAGTGATTCAGAAGATATCTATGCAGTGATTCAGAAGATATCTATGCAGGTATGAAGACACGATGTAGGTACGAAGCAGTGAAGAAAAAGGCCCTTCCTCCGAACAGGCTAAACACCCAGAGTGAGTATGTAGTCTCCTTACCCACAGGAATGACCACAACAGCGGTCTCACCAAGCGCAGGAAATTCGGTCTCCCAAAAACCTATTTGGATATCCCCAACAGCTGGATCCTTGTCACTCAAAAACATAAGCCAAAATTGCGCCCATAGTGCAGTACTTAAAAGAATAATTTATTGTATTCAAATAGATTCTCCTTACGACATAGAGCTGATAAACATGCGGTGTGTCAATACAAAGATTAGCAGCGTCTCCTCAAGCTTTTTCTGCCTGCTGCTTGCTGTACCATCGATCTCCGAAGAGACAAAGCGTGATGACGTCAGTATCATAGGCCCACCCTATGCGTTTCGTCACGATAGGATGTCGTCGGGGGATTGGCTGCTGTGGTTTTGTCATCACGCACGTCATTTAAATAGTATCACGGCGCCATCTTAACTAAGGGCCGTTACGATCATGATGATAAAGCATATGAGCTAACGCCATATTGTGAATTTTGGTCAAATAAAACACATTTTGGGCTCTTAAAACACCCAGACCGAGAGGCAATGATCATTTTCAATCAAGTGTGAAACAGATTTGTGCACGCAATTATATCATTATCCGCCCTGCGGACAAAGGCGGTGGTGTCATTATTTTAAACAAGAAAGACTATCAGGGAGAGATGGACAGGCTCCTATCTGATAATATGACATACATGCAATTGGCCTCAAATCCTACTACTAAATATAAGAGAGAACTTTTATCTATAGTTGATGACGGCTTTCGGTTAGGCATTGTTAACAAGAAAGAAAAAGCATACCTGGTGCCCTCTGCTCCGATGGTACCAGTTATGTATTATTTGCCCAAAATTCACAAGAATCTATCCAATCCTCCTGGCCGCCCTATCATCAGCGGCATACTGTAGATTCTGTGACAGCTAGAATAGGGAAGTATGTGGATGAATTCCTTCAACCTTTGGTCGTAACATCTCTGTCATACCTAAAGGATACCACCCAGGTTATTAAATTATTGGATGATTGTGAATGGAGAGTAGGGATGAGCTTCGTGTTCGAGTCGAACCCATGTTCGACTCGAACATCGGCTGTTCGATCGTTCGCCGAATTGCGAACGTTATGGGCCGTTCGCGCTAAATTCGTGTGGCGCGTCACGGCCCATAATTCACTGCGGCATCGCAGTGCATTGCTGGCTGATGATTGGCCAAGCATGCACTATGACCCGCATGCTTGGCCAATCACAGCGCTGTCAGTAGAGAGAGCTGTAATTGGCCAAAGCCAGGGTGGCTTTGGCCAATTACGGCTCAGGGCATTTAGTACACACCCCACACTATATAAGGCCGCCTGCACGGCGGCCCTGTGTAGTGTGTGTTCCGGTGTGCTGAGAGATAGAGAGAGAGAGAGACAGTGTCATTTGATTTGAGTTAGATAGATTAGGCAGAACAGTCAGTCAGTTAGCTGCACTTACAGTGTATTGTGTATATATATGCATCCCAGGTGTTGCATATATATATATACACTGTATTCAGTTTAGCTAGATCCGTTCCTGTTATCTTCTATCTAGACTATTTACATTTAATGCAGTGCGTCCTGCTCACAGTGTTCAGCTAGATCCGTTCCTGTTATCTTCTAGACTATTTACATTTAGTGCAGTGCGTCCTGCTCACAGTGTTCAGCTAGATCCGTTCCTGCTATTTACATTTAGTGCAGTGCGTCCTGCTCACAGTGTTCAGCTAGATCCGTTCCTGTTAAATTCCTACTGACCGGCAGGCTTGTCTGGTTACAGTATATAAAGCTACCTGAAGAAAATTACAGGTGTTCTATTTGATCCTATTAGTACCACGGTCAGGCAGCTAGACTATTTACATTTAGTACAGTGCGTCCTGCTCACAGTGTTCAGCTAGATCCGTTCCTGTTATCTTCCTACTGACAGGCAGGCTTGTCTGGTTACAGTATATAAAGCTACCTGAAGAAAATTACAGGTGTTCTATTTGATCCTATTAGTACCACGGTCAGGCAGCTAGACTATTTACATTTAGTACAGTGCGTCCTGCTCACAGTGTACAGCTAGATCCGTTCCTGTTATCTTCCTACTGACAGGCAGGCTTGTCTGGTTACAGTATATAAAGCTACCTGAAGAAAATTACAGGTGTTCTATTTGATCCTATTAGTACCACGGTCAGGCAGCTAGACTATTTACATTTAGTACAGTGCGTCCTGCTCACAGTGTACAGCTAGATCCGTTCCTGTTATCTTCCTACTGACAGGCAGGCTTGTCTGGTTACAGTATATAAAGCTACCTGAAGAAAATTACAGGTGTTCTATTTGATCCTATTAGTACCACGGTCAGGCAGCTAGACTATTTACATTTAGTACAGTGCGTCCTGCTCACAGTGTTCAGCTAGATCCGTTCCTGTTATCTTCCTACTGACAGGCAGGCTTGTCTGGTTACAGTATATAAAGCTACTTGAAGAAAATTACAGGTGTTCTATCCCAGCTTAGTGCAGCTACAGGCCATTAGTATGTCTGGAAGGCCAAGAAGGAGAGGCAGACAGTCACAAGCCAATAAGAGAGGGCAAGCAGGCTCTGTGTCTAGTGCTGGTCGTGGAGACGGTGCATCCTCATCAGCACGTGGCCATGGGACACGCTTGGCCTTTTTTTCGGCAGCTGGCCATGTTGAGCCACAACATGCGGAAGACTTGGTCGAGTGGATGACCAAGCCGTCCTCATCCTCCTCATCCTCTCTCACCCATGCCCAGGGTGCTTTGTCTGGCAAAGCAGCGGCCTCTTCCCTCAGCTCAATGTCATCAGTGACTCCTTCCCTAGCTCCACCATGTCCTCATGAGGATTCCCTCGAACTGTTTGACCACAGTGTTGGGTACATGCTCCAGGAGGATGCCCAGCGTTTGGAAGGCTCTGATGACGATACTGAGCTCGATGAAGGCAGTAACATGAGCGCGGACAGAGGGGGTGCCCAAGAAGGACAGCAATCTGGCAGTCATGCTCCCCCTGCTGCAGCATACTGCCAGGTTTGCTCCAGTGATGAGGAGGGAGGGGATGATGAGGTCACTGACTCAACGTGGGTGCCTGATAGGAGAGAGGAGGAGGAGGAGGAGGAGGAGGAGGAGGAGGAGGAGGAGGCGGCAGCACATCACCAACGAGGCAGGATGCCCTCCAGGGGCCAGCCTAAGGGCAACACATTGACTGCATCACACCCCAAAGCTCCACATGTGCAGGGCGCTGCAGTCTCTGCGCGTTATTCAAAAAGTTCTTTGGTGTGGGCCTTTTTTGAGACGAGTGCATCAGATCGCACCGCTGCTATTTGCAACATATGTCTCAAGCGTATCTCGCGTGGCCAAAATATCTCCCGCTTGGGTACCACATGCTTGACCAGACATATGTTGACCTGCCATGCAGTTCGTTGGCAAGCGTATCTAAAAGACCCACACCAAAGAACAAAGAGGATCTCTCCTTGCTCCTCATCAGCTGAGATTTCCAACCCCACTAGACCTTCAGTCCTCTCTGAGACCTGCAGTGAGAGGAATGAAGGTGTAGAATTAGGTGTGTCACAGCCAAGTACTTGTGGGCAATCTGCTTTTGGTACACCGACGTCAGATTGTACCAGGCAAATTTCCCTGCCCCAGCTGCTGCACCGCCGAAAGAAGTTTGCTCCCAGCCATCCACATGCCCAGCGGTTGAATGCTAGCTTGGCAAAATTGCTAGCACTTCAACTGCTGCCTTTTCAGTTGGTAGACTCTGCCCCCTTCCGTGAGTTTGTGGAATGTGCGGTTCCTCAGTGGCAGGTACCCAAACGCCACTTTTTCTCACGGAAGGCGATTCCGGCTCTCTACCGGCATGTGGAAGGCAATGTCCATGCCTCGCTGGACAGGGCGGTCAGCGGTAAGGTGCATATTACCGCTGACTCATGGTCCAGCAGGCATGGACAGGGACGTTACCTAAGTTTCACGGCGCATTGGGTGACTCTGCTGGCAGCTGGGAAGGATGCAGGACAAGGTGCAGTAGTGTTGGAGGTTGTTCTGCCACCACGCCTCCAAAATGCTGATTGTGACACACCTCTCTCCTCCACCCCCTCCTCTTCTTCTTCCTCCATGGCCTCTTCCTCTGAACCAGCGGTGCTCCGTAGGCGTTCAAGGGGCTACGCAAGTACGCAGGCCAAAAGATGCCATGCGGTGCTTGAGCTGGTGTGCTTGGGGGACAGGAGCCACACTGGGGCAGAGGTTCTGTCAGCTCTGCAGGGGCAGGTTCAGAGGTGGTTGACGCCACGCCAACTTAAGGCAGGAATGGTGGTTTGCGACAATGGCACCAACCTCCTCTCTGCCCTCCGACAGGGACAAATGACCCATGTGCCCTGTTTGGCTCACGTCCTTAACTTGGTGGTGCAGCGGTTCTTGGGCAGGTACCCGGGCTTACAGGATGTCCTGAGGCAGGCCAGGAAAGTCTGTGTGCATTTCCGCCGGTCATATAATGCCAGTGCTCGGCTGACGGACCTCCAAAAGGAGTTTAACCTGCCCAAGAACCGCCTAATCTGTGACATGCCCACCAGGTGGAACTCAACGTTGGCCATGCTGCAGCGGCTGCACACGCAGCAGAGGGCCATCAATGAGTACCTGTGCGACTATGGCACCAGGACAGGGTCAGGGGAGCTTGGTTTTTTTTCCCCACGCCAGTGGGCCATGATCAGGGATGCATGCACTGTCCTGTCACCATTCGAGGAGGCCACGAGGATGGTGAGCAGTGACAGTGCATGCATCAGTGACACTGTCCCCCTTGTCCACCTGTTGGAGCACACGCTGCGTGGAATAATGGACAGGGCACTTGAGGCAGAACAGAGGCAGGAAGAGGAGGACTTCCTTAGCTCTCAAGGCCCCCTTTATCCAGACAGTGTTCCTGCGTGCCCGCCGATCACACAGGAAGAGGACGAGGAGGAAGAGGAGGAGGAGGAAGATTGTGTCAGTATGGAGGTGGAGCCTGGCACTCAGCATCAGCAGCAGTCTTTAAGGGATCAGTCCCAAGAAACACATGGACTTGTACGTGGCTGGGAGGAGGTGGCTGCGGACCATGTCGTTCTTAGTGACCCAGAGGACTCCGGACCGAATGCCTCAGCAAACCTACGCTGCATGGCCTCCCTGATCCTGCAAAGCCTGCGTAAGGATCCTCGTATTCGTGGTATCAAGGAGAAGGACCAATACTGGCTGGCAACCCTCCTTGATCCACGTTACAAGGGTAAGGTTGCGGACCTTATCTTGCCATCGCAGAGGGAGCAGAGGATGAAACATCTTCGGGAGGCCTTGCAGAAAGGTCTGTGCAACGCGTTCCCAGAGACTGGGAGGTTACAAACTCCTGTTTCTGGACAACGTGTTGCTGAGGCTTCGGTCAGTCAAAGAAGGAGCGGTGGAGAAGGTGGCCGTCTGACCGATGCGTTCAGACAATTTTTTGGTCCGCAGCCCCAAGGTATGATCGGTTCCAGCAACCATCGCCAGCGTCTGTTTTACATGGTGCAGGAATACCTAGGGGCAAGATCAGACTTGGACACCTTTCCCACCGAAAATCCTCTGGGTTACTGGGTCTTGAGGATGGATCACTGGCCAGAGCTTGCACAGTATGCAATTGAGCTACTGGCCTGTCCTGCATCCAGCGTTCTTTCGGAACGCACATTCAGTGCTGCTGGAGGCGTGGTAACCGATCACAGGGTGCGTCTGTCCACCGACTCGGTCGATCGGCTGACCTTCATAAAAATGAATGAGTCTTGGATCACCACCAGCTACCAAGCACCTGATGCTGATGTAACCGAATAATTTTTTTTGAAATCTCAGATCCCTTCAAAGACTGCCTATGCTGATGCTGAGTGACTATCCCTGAGTAATTATCCTCTTCCTCCTCAATCATCACGCTGATAGCTTGTAAGAACATTTTTGGTTCTGGGCGCCACCACCAGTGCCTAAGGCACAATTTTTCAGCCCCTGTTTAACAGGGGCGTGTAATTACAATTTTTGATGTAATACTTTGCAGCAGGGCTCGTTCCTGCATTCCAACTAGAGTGTCTGTGAGGGGTTGCAGTGTTGTGGCACCAGCACCAGTGCCTAGGGCCCAATTTTTCTGCCCCTGTCTAACAGGGGCGTGTAATTACAATTTTTGATGCAATACTTTGCAGCAGGGCTCGTTCCTGCGTTCCAACTAGAGTGTCTGTGAGGGGTTGCAGTGTTGTGGCACCAGCACCAGTGCCTAAGGCCCAATTTTTCTGCCCCTGTCTAACAGGGGCGTGTAATTACAATTTTTGATGCAATACTTTGCAGCAGGGCTCGTTCCTGCGTTCCAACTAGAGTGTCTGTGAGGGGTTGCAGTGTTGTGGCACCAGCACCAGTGCCTAAGGCCCAATTTTTCTGCCCCTGTCTAACAGGGGCGTGTAATTACAATTTTTGAAGCAATAATTTGCAGCAGGGCTCGTTCCTGCGTTCCAACTAGAGTGTCTGTGAGGGGTTGCAGTGTTGTGGCACCAGCACCAGTGCCTAAGGCCTAATTTTTCAGCTCCTGTTCAACAGGGGCATGTAATTACAATTCTTGATCTAATATTTCACAGCAGGGCCCTGTGAGGGCTTACAGTGTTGTGGCCACAGCAACACCTAAGGCCCAAATTTCTGCTGAGTATATAGGGCAGGACCCTACTTTCAAACATCTAACTTACAAACGACTCCTACTTGCAAACGGAAGGAGACAACAGGAAGTGAGATGAAATCTACCCCTAGGAAGGGAAATTCTCTCCTGTAAGAGTTAATATGGGAAAACAATTTCTCCTTTCCACTGATGCTTTCCAATCCTTGTTCCACAAAAAAACCCAAATTTTCAAAAAACATTTTTCATTGGGACAAAAAAGTGAGGTGAAATCTTCTGAAGAGGAGGAAAGACAGCAAAACAAATGTCACAGGGGTGATAACCCTTCCCTATGTTTTCCAAAAAGCTTAGAAAAGATTTTTTGGCTGGAGCTAAACACGTTAAAAATGTTCAAAATTACAAACAGATTCTACTTAACAACAAACCTACAGTCCCTGTCTTGTTTGCACCGCCTGTATACTGCTGTTCAGAGTATATAGGGCCTGGTGGCCCCACACCTTTCCTTATTTTAATTTGGGTGCGGGGTTCCCCTTAATATCCATACAAGACCCAAAGGGCCTGGTAATGGACTGGGGGGTACCCATGCCGTTTGTCTCACTGATTTTCATCCATATTGCCATGACCCGACATGACATTAAACCCGCAAGCAGTTTTAAATGAGATTTTTTCCTTTAAAAATGACATTTGGTGCAGGGACTGTTCTAAACATGGGAAACACGCGTCACTTTACAGGCATACTATAGACACCCCCCAGGTACGATATTTAAAGGAATATTTCACTTTTTTTTTTTTACTTTAAGCATCATTAAAATCACTGCTCCCGAAAAAACGGCCGTTTTTAAAAGTTTTTTTTGCATTGATACATGTCCCCTGGGGTAGGACCCGGGTCCCCAAACCCTTTTTAGGACAATACCATGCAAATTAGCCTTTAAAATGAGCACTTTTGATTTCGAACGTTCGAGTCCCATAGACGTCAATGGGGTTCTAACGTTCGTGCGAACTTTCGGTCCGTTCGCGGGTTCTGGTGCGAACCGAACCGGGGGGTGTTCGGCTCATCCCTAATGGAGAGACGGTTGCATTCTGGCAACCACTGATGTTGCTTCTTTTTATACTGTCTTATCACATCAGCATGGTTTGGAAGCTTTGAAATTCTACTTGGATCATACCTTAACTACTATACAGAAAGATTTTATTATCAATCTTCTGGTTTTTGCTACAAGCCACAACTACTTTTGGTTTGGGGGAAATTTTTTCTCACAAACCTGTGGCGTAGCTATATGCGCCAAGTTCACTCCGAGCTTGGCAAATCTATTTATGGCTTATTGGGAAAGGGAAGTCATCGATACTGACCATCCGAGTGAATTACGCCTCTGGAGAAAATCAAATACGTAATATAAATACGAACCCACAAGCACAAACTGAAGAGCAGTAACTATCAGAAAAGCATGAGGCTAAAAAGCGTGAATCGTCATCCTGGCTCAAAGAGGGCATAGTCAAGCTCTCTAGATAGGAAGATAATTCCTGATCCGTATGTCCGGTCTGTGTCTGGTACAGGGTCTCATAGAATTCCAAAAACGTGTTTAGAATCCCAGGAGAATCTCTCACCACCTCTCCACTGGGTCATCTAAGTTGCATCACCGAGATCAGAGCATAAAGAGGCTTCACTAAAAAAGCTAGCAGGCGTCCACTTTTGTCTCCAAATGCAAAAAGAGATCTGGTCTGGTGTAGTTGTTTTTTTCAGTATATTCAGTCAGAAGTAATTTGTACTGTCGTGTCTGGTCCTGCCGCAAGTGGTATTTACTAGGAGATGGGTCATGAATATACTCTCTTTCAGCATCAATAGCTTTGAGTTCTGCGTCTTTCACATCAGAGTTCAAAGCTTTGGAGAAATCTCTCGTCTCTGTAGTGAACACCCCTCTCATAGTTGCCTTAAAGGCTTCCCATTGATTAGCAACTGGCGTTTTCACCCCATTCTCTCTCCAGTATTGATCAATAGTTGTTCTGCATTTCAGAGTAATAAATTCCTCCTGCAGCCAGTGTACATTCATATGCCAGTGTCGTCATCCCCATGGAGCATTAAGGTCTAGTATGACCTCTTGCGGGGAGTTATCTGATATGGCTCTAGGGAGATATCTGACATTGGCCATAATCAGGAGACCATCTACAGAGGACAATAATAAGTCTATTCTAGACAGTGTCCTATGAGTCTCCGAGTGACAGGAGTATTCCCTGACTCCAGGATTTCTTTGTCACCATACGTCTGTGAGAGCATAGCTCTCCAGCCAGGAGGACAGGATATGGCGAGAGTCAGATACACATCCATGTCTGTCAAGAGCCCCATCTGACACTGCATTGAAGTCTCCTAGCAATAGTAGTGGACCTTGTGCGATTAGCACAGCTTCCTTCAAAATTCTCTCTAGCACCTGGAAAGAGAATGAGGGAGGAACATATACACACACCAATGTTAAGCAAACATTAAACATTTGACACACAAGTATAGCATATCTGCCATTAGAATCTAGTTTGACCTGTATAATGTGTGCTGCAGCTTTTTTGGTGACCAGAATGGCTACTCCTCTTGAGTAAGTGGAGTATTCAGCATGAAGTACCCTTATACAAGTCATCAAACTTATCTTACCCGCCATTCATACGCAGAGCAGATAGATACAATACATCGGGGGGACCGTCATGTGAACAAGCATCTAACAGATTATTCACCCTGCGAAGATCAAAACAGAGAACACCAGCAGCACACAGCACAAACCAGTATATTACATTAACCCTTCCCGTCCCACCCTGCATGCAACCCCAACCTATTGTGTGCCTGAATCCCATTACTGTAAAAATGTAAATTACCTCGGGGGGGTCACAGGTCTTTAGCAATAGAACAGACATCGCATATCAGTAGGCAGCGTGTCCTGAAGGAGCTAGATAGCTTCCAAAACAATATACCAAAAAATAAGAACAGGTTAAAAAAACAAAATAAAAAGGAGAACCATTAAGAGAGGGAAAAAAAAGTCTCCCAGGAGGTAGACCAATAGTCAGTCAAACTAGGAACCAAAAAAGGGGTCCCAAAGAAAATTTTTTTATTTAAAAAAGTTCAGGAACTTTGTTCAATCCGTGTGTAGATCTGCGTGGAACATCTCGCAGTAGTAATGGAGTATCAGATAATAAAACCCAGCACTAGAAAGCAGAAAAGTGCATGTGGGGCTTACTTCACATGCGTGCAGCAAATGATGCACTTCACATTCAGCAGTGAGCATCAGGGCTAGGGCACCCCCTAGTATCAAGCCAACGTGAGGCCTCAGTAGGGGTGTTAGAGAAGGAAACTTTGCCTCTGTCTACCACTCTCAATTTTGCCGGGTACAGCATACTGTATGCCAATTGTAAGTCTCTGAGTCTTTTTTTCACATGAATAAAGCTGGCCCTTTGCTTCTGTGTGGCTGCTGAGAAATCCGGATATATGGAAATGCGGTTCCCATTGTATTGTAGGTCTCCCCCTGTACGGGCTGCTCGGGGGATGCTTTCTCCATCCCTGAATTGTAGGATATGGGCAATAATGAGGTGTAGATGTGCGCCAGGAGGAGGAGGTTTAGATGGGATCCTATAGGCCCTTTCTATGGCGAACAGGCGTGAGAACGTGGTGTCTGCCATGTTATCCTTAAGCCAGAGTTCCAGGAAATCTTCCGGCTGTTTACCCTCTTCTTTTTCAGGGAAACCTACATAGTGAACATTGTTCCTTCTTTGTTTGTCTTCCATGTCTCCCAGCTTGTCAGTATGAGCAGTAGGGATGAGCTTCGAGTTCGAGCCGAACTCATGTTCGACTCGAACATTGGCTGTTCGCAAGTTCACCGAACAGCGAACAATTTGGGGTGTTCGCGGCAAATTCGAATGCCGCGGAACACCCTTTAAAAGTCTATGGGAGAAATCAAAAGTGCTAATTTTAAAGGCTAATATGCAAGTTATTGTCATAAAAAGTGTTTGGGGACCTGGGTCCTGCCCCAGGGGACATGGATCAATGCAAAAAAAAGTTTTAAAAACGGCCGTTTTTTCAGGAGCAGTGATTTTAATAATGCTTAAAGTCAATCAATAAAAGTGTAATATCCCTTTAAATTTCGTACCTGGGGGGGTGTCTATAGTGTGCCTGTAAAGGGGCGCATGTTTCCCGTGTTTAGAACAGTCTGACAGCAAAATGACATTTTGAAGGAAAAAACTCATTTAAAACTACTCGAGGCTATTGCATTGCCGACAATACACATAGAAGTTCATTGATAAAAACGGCATGGGAATTCCCCAAAGGGGAACCCCGAACCAAAATTAAAAAAAAAAAAATGACGTGGGAGTCCCCTAAATTCCATACCAGGCCCTTCAGGTCTGGTATGGATATTAAGGGGAACCCCGGCCAAAATTTAAAAAAAAAAAAATGACGTGGGGTCCCCCCTAAATTCCATACCAGACCCTTCAGGTCTGGTATGGATTTTAAGGGGAACCCCGCGCCAAAAAAAAAAAAAAAAAACGGCGTGGGATCCCCCCAAAAATCCACACCAGACCCTTATCCGAGCACGCAACCTGGCAGGCCGCAGGAAAAGAGGGGGGGACGAGAGTGCGGCCCCCCCTCCCTCCTGAACCGTACCAGGCCACATGCCCTCAACATTGGGAGGGTGCTTTGGGGTAGCCCCCCAAAACACCTTGTCCCCATGTTGATGAGGACAAGGGCCTCATCCCCACAACCCTGGCCGGTGGTTGTGGGGGTCTGCGGGCGGAGGGCTTATCGGAATCTGGAAGCCCCCTTTAACAAGGTGACCCCCAGATCCCGGCCCCCCCCCTGTGTGAAATGGTAAGGGGGTACATAAGTACCCCTACCATTTCACGAAAAAAGTGTCAAAAATGTTAAAAATGACAAGAGACAGTTTTTGACAATTCCTTTATTTAAATGCTTCTTTTTTCTTCTATCTTCCTTCATCTTCTGGTTCTTCTGGTTCTTCTGGCTCTTCTGGTTCTTCCTCCGGCGTTCTCGTCCAGCATCTCCTCCGCGGCGTCTTCTATCTTCTTCTCCTCGGGCCGCTCCGCACCCATGGCATGGGGGGGAGGCTCCCGCTCTTCTCTTCTTCTTTTCTTCTCTTCTTCTCTTCTTCTTTTCTTCTCCAGGCCGCTCCGCAATCCATGCTGGCATGGAGGGAGGCTCCCGCTGTGTGACGGCGCTCCTCGTCTGACAGTTCTTAAATAACGGGGGGGCGGGGCCACCCGGTGACCCCGCCCCCCTCTGACGAACGGTGACTTGACGGGACTTCCCTGTGACGTCACGGGGAATGCCACAGGGAAGTCCCGTCAAGTCACCGTGCGTCAGAGGGGGGCGGGGTCACCGGGTGGCCCCGCCCCCCCCGTTATTTAAGAACTGTCAGACGAGGAGCGCCGTCACACAGCGGGAGCCTCCCTCCATGCCAGCATGGATTGCGGAGCGGCCCGGAGAAGAAAATGAAGAAGAGAAGAAAAGAAGAAGAGAAGAGCGGGAGCCTCCCCCCCATGCCATGGGTGCGGAGCGGCCCGAGGAGAAGAAGACAGAAGACGCCGCGGAGGAGATGCTGGACGAGAACGCCGGAGGAAGAACCAGAAGAGCCAGAAGAACCAGAAGAACCAGAAGATGAAGGAAGATAGAAGAAAGAAGAAGCATTTAAATAAAGGAATTGTCAAAAACTGTCTCTTGTCATTTTTAACATTTTTGACACTTTCTTCGTGAAATGGTAGGGGTACTTATGTACCCCCTTACCATTTCACACAGGGGGGGGGCCGGGATCTGGGGGTCACCTTGTTAAAGGGGGCTTCCAGATTCCGATAAGCCCCCCGCCCGCAGACCCCCACAACCACCGGCCAGGGTTGTGGGGATGAGGCCCTTGTCCTCATCAACATGGGGACAAGGTGTTTTGGGGGGCTACCCCAAAGCACCCTCCCAATGTTGAGGGCATGTGGCCTGGTACGGTTCAGGAGGGAGGGGGGGCCGCACTCTCGTCCCCCCCTCTTTTCCTGCGGCCTGCCAGGTTGCGTGCTCGGATAAGGGTCTGGTATGGATTTTTGGGGGGACCCCACGCCGTTTTTTTTTTTTTTTTTTTTGGCGCGGGGTTCCCCTTAAAATCCATACCAGACCTTAAGGGTCTGGTATGGAATTTAGGGGGAACCCCACGTCATTTTTTTTTTTAAATTTTGGCCGGGGTTCCCCTTAATATCCATACCAGACCTGAAGGGCCTGGTATGGAATTTAGGAGGACTCCCACGTCATTTTTTTTTTTTAATTTTGGTGCGGGGTTCCCCTTTGGGGAATTCCCATGCCGTTTTTATCAATGAACTTCTATGTGTATTGTCGGCAATGCAATAGCCGCGAGTAGTTTTAAATGAGTTTTTTCCTTCAAAATGTCATTTTGCTGTCAGACTGTTCTAAACACGGGAAACATGCGCCCCTTTACAGGCACACTATAGACACCCCCCAGGTACGAAATTTAAAGGGATATTACACTTTTATTGTTTGACTTTAAGCATTGTTAAAATCACTGCTCCTGAAAAAACGGCCGTTTTTAAAACTTTTTTTTGCATTGATCCATGTCCCCTGGGGCAGGACCCAGGTCCCCAAACACTTTTTATGACAATAACTTTCATATAAGCCTTTAAAATTAGCACTTTTGATTATTCATGTTCGTGTCCCATAGACTTTAACGGTGTTCGCATGTTCGAATAAACTTTTTTCCTGTTCGCATGTTCTGGTGCGAACCGAACAGGGGGGTGTTCGGCTCATCCCTAATGAGCAGTCACTTCTCTGTGTAGAGTTTGTACTTTGCCTTCTAAGGGGCGAACTACATCTTCCAAATCACCAATCCTTTGCTCAGCTTCTGAGGCCCTTTCTCTAATGGTCTGTACATCTTGCTTTAGGAATGAAATTTCTGTCCTCATTCCATCAATATGTACAGTCAATGTAGTTTGGCAAGTGTATATAGCCTCCATAATTTGTTTCAGGGAGGGTTCCTCTTCCCTCTCAGCGCCATTTCCCCTAGATCTTTGCGGGACATTCTATCCAGGGATAAGCCTCTTCTCATCCCCTTAGATCTGCGGGGTAGCGGGCTTACCTCACCAGGGTGTGTGGGCGAACGATCAGCTCCGCTCGGCTGTGTATTACTTGGGCCCTGTTCCACGGCCCCGTGTTCGCCGCCATCTTGGGATCCCCAGGCATAGAGGGACAGGCAGTCCGCGGGAGATTCCATGGGTGCTCACATTTCACCATATCCCAATGCTCTGCTAGGTCCAGGTAGTGTAAGGGTGTCGGTGCTGTGCAGGATCCATGTCTCTGACACTCAGGATATCAGCAGGATAAGTCGTCCCAGCCGGAGCTCCTTCACAGCGCTGCTCACATGTCGGCCGCTAGCTCCGCCCCCTGAATAAAGTACATCTTAACACCACAATACCATACTCACTGGATACATGAAGGACATTTAAAAATGGCCTAAAGACACCTCTGTATGAGGAAATCTTCAGCAAAACTATAACTATCGCTCTACAAAACTACAGGACAGTGCCACTGGGGAATTACCTGCAAAACTGATGATAATTCGACTCGTGTTCTATGAACTCCACTCACATCTTTGAAGCCATCAAATAAAGAATCAGAACCCCTAAAACTACAAGCTAGTTAACTACCCTGATTCCTGTCCAGTGGGTGAGGATAAGGAAGCCACCAACCAAGTCAAAGTTTAACCTCAGTCTATCGTCTAACAAATCCTAGTCATAAGTACTGAACATCTTGCCCTCTCCTCTTTATCATAACATGGGGGGGGGGGGGGGGGGGTGTTCTCTAGTTCATAGAAATGAAGTGCAAAGTGCTGGTAACACTGCTTGGGATTTCAGTGCAACACAGGAAGTTAGGCGCTCACTGGATTTTTGGCAGGATCAATAGGTAATATTTTGCACTTATTAAACAAAGCAAAACACTTTCAATGGTATATTTAACAGAACAAAAGCGAAGTTTGTGTTTAGGGTTTACATACATTTTAGGGTGTTTTTTATTTTATTTGTATAGATATTCCTAAAGTGAAACTGCTGGTACATTCTGTTTGTGTGAATGAGGCTAAATCAAATGTTCTCAGGCTATTTCCTTTACAGGTCAAATGCTATTCATAAAAAAGTGGTCCACAAAAATACTGCATTATAACCATTTAATAGAGCTGATGATCATAGAAAAAAAGTATTTACAATAGTCCTCAGCTCCATCTTGTGGCCATAATGAGGTATTTTCCTAAATCATTCTATTTTTATGAATTATTAAAATTTGACCTGTAGAGGAAATAGAAGGAGAAGATTCAATTTTGTCCCATTCACCCAGAATGAATGTACCAACTGTTTTACTGAACAAATAGTTATGATATATTTATTTATAAATACACTCTGTGGTTAAAATTTTAATCCTAAAATCATATATTTAATTCCACATTGTAATTCAATTATTTCTATGTAATCCGAACATTCTTGAAGTTTAAAAACATACTTTTTGAAGAATCCAACACATTTACTTCCTTACATTCTGTGGCACACAGTCACTATGTCCTATGAGTAGGTGCTGCTGTGTCACACATTTCACAGAGCCTGCTTTGTAAACTACAGAGGAACTGAGAGGAGGAGTTTCAGGAGGTGGAGTCAGTACAGGAATCACTGCTTGCAATGTACCATGGGATATGTAGTCCTTGACAATTGAGCAAAAGCATGCTGGGAATCCAGAAAGTTGAGGAAAGAGATGGCCAGCAGACAGACAGAACTCACAGCATGTTCAATTAAGCTTGTATTGGATTGTCAGTTGTAACTATTGTTTGTATTATTGCAATGCTGATGTTATAACATGAAAGTGTATACTTAGAACTTTTTTAAGTATAAAACACATTTTTAGTACCTACAACATAACCATTACTTACCTACTTCACTGTACACATTCAGATTTTTCCATACAGAGATGGGCCGTTTTAGAGAAGCGTGTTCCACTTCTACATAAAGCACGGCATCATTATCTGTATCTGCACTCGGGGTTATAGTAATGGAGCAGAAACACTTGTACTTTCCAGTCCAGGATTTTCTTATCTCAGCTTTCATTTTCACAGGTAACAATGTACGGCTTGCAGCTCCTTTCTCTAGAAGAGGCAGAATATGGGAATTGTCTCTCTGGCCTCCAGTCATCAGTAAGTGATCAGAAGAATTATTGGATTCCCAGGAGGCGATAAGATGTTTTTTAATGTCATTACGTCTTTTCAGATATACATTTATCTGGATTTCTTTTTGTCTGAAATCTGTTATCTTCCAGGTTAGAGTTGTTCTCTTCATATGAGTAATAGAATAATTTCCTGAGATCTCAGATACAGTAAGATCACCTAGAAAACAATGAGAAGGAGTAAAATACATCTCCATTTCCTTTTACTCAATATGCCATAGGAATGTATTTAACTAGTATTGCAATGGATAATTTTCTCACCACATCCCTTATAGCACAAATGCCAACCAAAAGAAAAAAGGAGTGGGACGTTCTGAAGGTGCTACCTCTCAAGGAGTAACAAAAGCCCTCATATATACTACTATAAACATATATTCACATCACATCCACAAAAGCCCGGTACTGAGTTACTTTGCCTGCAGGAGATGTGTTACTGGCCAGATCACCAGTGAAAACAGAGGCAACAACCACATCTAATAATTGATCTGTGCAGTAATCCGGAGTGGAATTTGCCTCTGTGAAGGAACTTCCTGTAAGAAAGACCGGTCTCTGCTGCTCTCTCTCCTTGTACAGGAGGTTTGGGGCCGCTCTGTGCAATAAAATTACACAGACTAGGAGGTGTTTTACTAGCCAGATCACCAAAAAAAAAAAAACCCTGATATAGCCACCACATCTAATGATTGTAAAAATAAGGATCCCTTCCGATATACGGAGAGATATCATACAAGATAATAATCAGCCACAGTCATCTTCTTGCCTGGATGGTTTGCTGCTAATTTAAAGCACTGAATACTGTCTGTTCCTGGAGGATATGTGATGGCTGATTGCTGATTATACACATGACTTTAGTATAACAGATGTTTAATGAAGAAGCTAACCTAACCAACCCACTCCAACTTTATGTTATCCCCCCTTTTTTCCCATTAAAGGAGACCACACCATTTTTGGAGTATTTATTGGCCGTAGCAGTCCCTTTATTAAATTTCTATAAAACAACATGTTAGAAACCACAACATCTGTTACACCTCAACTGGTAATGTTGGTCTATGCAGGACATCCTTCCCCCCCCCCCCCAGCATCACATCAAGATCATCACCATGCACTGCGGTACCTTCAACTGAAAATAGGCCTCCAGCTGACAAGCTAGCTCAGAGACAGCCCGAACACAGCCCGCAGTGCACCCTTTTATCAAATTCCAGCTAAATAACATCAGCTGGAATACCACCAACGGGCCCATACTAACGATGAGTCCCGCATTCACCTTATCTGGGGGGGTTTCTTCCTTTACCTGCAACGACCAACACCCGCCAACTGCCACGACATTCTAGAATACATAACCCAAACTTATTACAGGGAGGGAGGGTGGGAAGCTGCTTCCTATGCTCACACTGACGCTGGGGAGGGACCTCCTATCCCTTACTTTTCCTCCAACTCCTCCTCTTCCCCTTTAGCCACCAATCCTATCTACTTTTACAAATCCCATTGTACCCCTGTTAACCCAGTCATGTAAGCCCTACGTTTATTTCTTTTTAGGCATTACTCCGGGCTTCTCTTTATTGAGTCTATTTGACTCCTTAACCACTTGAGCCCCGGACCATTATGCTGCCTAAGGACCAGAGGTCTTTTTCCAATTTGGCACTGCGTCGCTTTAACTGCTAATTGCGCGGTAATGCTATGCTGTACCCAAACGATATTTGCGTCCTTTTCTTCCCACAAATAGAGCTTTCTTTTGATGGTATTTGATCACCTCTGCGGTTTTTATTTTTTGCGCTATAAACGGAAAAAGACCGAAAATTTTGAAAAAAATGATATTTTCTACTTTTTGTTATAAAAAAAATCCAATAAACTCAATTTTAGTCATACATTTAGGCCAAAATGTATTCGGCCACATGTCTTTGGTAAAAAAAATGTCAATAAGCGTATATTTATTGGTTTGCGCAAAAGTTATAGCGTCTAAAATCTAGGGTACATTTTCTGGAATTTACACAGCTTTTAGTTTATGACTGCCTATGTCATTTCTTGAGGTGCTAAAATGGCAGGGCAGTACAAAACCCCCCAAATGACCCCATTTTGGAAAGTAGACACCCCAAGGAAATTGCTGAGAGGCATGTTGAACCCATTGAATATTTATTTTTTTTGTCCCAAGTGATTGAATAATGACAAAAAAAAAAAAATATTTACAAAAAGTTGTCACTAAATGATATATTGCTCACACAGGCCATGGGCCTATGTGGAATTGCACCCCAAAATACATTCAGCTTCTTCTCCTGAGTATGGGGATACCACACGTGTGGGACTTTTTGGGAGCCTAGCCGCATACGGGGCCCCGAAATCCAATTACCGCCTTCAGGATTTCTAAGGGTGTAAATTTTTGATTTCACTCTTCACTGCCTATCACAGTTTTGGAGGCCATGGAATGCCCAGGTGGCACAAACCCCCCCCCAAATGCCCCCATTTTGGAAAGTAGACACCCCAAGCTGTTTGCTGAGAGGCATATTGAGTCCATGGAATATTTTATATTTTGACACAAGTTGTGGGAAAGTGACACATTTTTTTTTTGCACAAAGTTGTCACTAAATGATATATTGCTCACACAGGCCATGGGCATATGTGGAATTGCACCCCAAAATACATTTAGCTGCTTCTCCTGAGTATGGGGATACCACATGTGTGAGACTTTTTGGGAGCCATGGAATGCCCAGGTGGCACAAACCCCCCCCAAATGACCCCATTTTGGAAAGTAGACACCCCAAGCTATTTGCTGAGAGGCATGGTGAGTATTTTGCAGCTCTCATTTGTTTTTGAAAATGAAGAAAGACAAGAAAAAACATTTTTTTTCAATTTTCAAAACTTTGTGACAAAAAGTGAGGTCTGCAAAATACTCACTATACCTCTCAGCAAATAGCTTTGGGTATCTACTTTCCAAAATGGGGTCATTTGGGGGGGTTTTGTGCCACCTGGGCATTCCATGGCCTCCGAAACTGTGATAGGCAGTGAAGAGTGAAATCAAAAATTCACGCCCTTAGAAAGCCTGAAGGTGGTGCTTGGTTTTCGGGGTCCCGTACGCGGCTAGGCTCCCAAAGTCTCACACATGTGGTATCCCCGTACTCAGGAGAAGCAACAGAATGCATTTTGGGGTGTAATTTCACATATTCCCATGGCATGTTTGAGCAATATATCATTTAGTGACAACTTTGTGCAAAAAAAAAAATAAAATTTTGTCTCTTTCCCGCAACTTGTGTTGCAATATAAAATATTCCATGGACTCGACATGCCTCTCAGCAAATAGCTTGGGGTGTCTACTTTCCAAAATGGGGTCATTTGGGGGGGTTTTGAACTGTCCTGGCATTTTATGCACAACATTTAGAAGCTTATGTCACACATCACCCACTCTTCTAACCACTTGAAGACAAAGCCCTTTCTGACACTTTTTATTTACATGAAAAAGTTATTTTTTTTTGCAAGAAAATTACTTTGAACCCCAAAACATTATATATTTTTTAAAGCAAATGCCCTACAGATTAAAATGGTGGGTGTTTCATTTTTTTTTTTCACACAGTATTTGCGCAGCGATTTTTCAAACGCATTTTTTGGGGAAATAACACACTTTTTTAAATTTTAATGCACTAAAACATACTATATTGCCCAAATGTTTGATGTAATAAAAAAGATGATCTTAGGCCGAGTACATGGATACCAAACATGACATGCTTTACAATTGCGCACAAACGTGCAGTGGCAACAAAATAAATAAATTTTTAAAAGCCTTTAAAAGCCTTTACAGTTTACCACTTTAGATTTACAGAGGAAGTCTACTGCTAAAATTACTGCCCTCGATCTGACCTTCGCGGTGATACCTCACATGCATGGTGCAATTGCTGTTTACGTTTGACGACAGACCGCCGCTTGCGTTCGCCTTAGCGCAAGAGCAGGGGGCGACAGGGGTGCTTTTTTTTTTTTTTCTTTATTATTTTTTTGCTTTTTTATCTTATTTTTAAACTGTTCCTTTCATTTTTTTTTTTTTTATCATTTTTATTGTTATCTCGGGGAATGTAAATATCCCCTATGATAGCAATAGGTAGTGACAGGTACTCTTTTTTGAAAAAAATGGGGTCTATTAGACCCTAGATCTCTCCACCGCCCTCAAAGCATCTGACCACACCAAGATCGGTGTGATAAAATGCTTCCCCAATTTCCCAATGGCGCTGTTTACATCCGGCAAAATCGAAGTCATAAAATGCTCGTAGCTTCCGGTTTCTTAGGTCATAGAGATGTTTGGAGCCACTCTGGTCTCTGATCAGCTCTATGGTCAGCTGGCTGAATCACCGGCTGCATTCTCAGGTTCCCTGTTGAGACAGGAGAGCCAGAGAAAAACACGGAAGATGGTGGGGGGGGCATTCCCTCCCACGGCTTGTAAAAGCAGTCTAGAGGCTAATTAGCCGCTAGGATTGCTTTTACATGAAAGCCGTCCGCTGGCTGAAAAGAATGATACCAAGATGATAACTAAACCTGCAGGCATCATTCTGGTATAACCACTCAAAGTTGTGAATGGCGTACCTGAAGACAAAAAAATGGTTAACAATAAAACACAGTAAACGGTAAAGTATAAAAAAATTGCATACCTGAAAAACAAACATGATAAAACATAATAACAATAAAACATAGCAGAATAGAATACAGTAAAAAAGAGCAGAACAATAGAGAGAGAATAGAGAGAGAGAGAACAATAAAACGACAACTATTTTTTTTTATTTTATATATTTTTTTTTTTTTTTACACTTTTTTTGTAACTAACTTTTATAACTGTAACCGGTTCCAGGTTCGGGTCTCTCAAAATGCGATGGCATCTTGGGAGACCCTGTGAAAGTGTGCCTAGTCTGTGCAATGCTGTACCCTACGCTAATACTCAACTAATGAATGGTAGCGTTCAAAACATTCACCAATGCAAAGACCAGGATTATCAGGACAGGAGGGACAATAATAGCGGGTGTCACGCCTATATCCGCGCTTGCTGCAGACACAACATCTTTTTTGGGGGGGTTCGCTGGGTAGGGGTACTCGGGAGGACATAAAGAAAATGCCTCTCATGCAGCCGACTGCATTTGGTTGGGGATGTGAATGGGGGAAGTACGGGTGCTGCAGAAGCGGTGGGTTCCCAATTAGTATTGGCGAATACAGCAGGAAGGGCACTATGGGCACGACGGGCCTGTGTTTGTCTTCTTCTTGGTGGCAGCGGGACACTACTTGTGCTTGCCACCTCACCAGCTTCAACTGCACTTATGGGACTCGCCACGTCACCAAGTGTTACCGCAGTGCTGGTTTGACTACGACCGGAGTGTACTAGGCCGCTGGTGCTTGCCAGTTCACCAAAACGCTACCAAAAAAACTGTTAGCGATCGCAGGGATCAGGCCTGACTCTGCGAACGCTGCAGTTCTGCATTTAGTGTTTTGTAAGTGATCGATCGATACTGCACTTGGGTGGGCTGGGCTGGGCGGAGGGGCAAAACGCAGGTGCTAGCAGGTATCTGGGCTGATCCCGCTAACACTGCGTTTTTGGGAACCCTAAAGTGCTGGGGACGCTAGTATAGATCTGATCGGATTAGATATTGATCCGTTCAGATACTATACCACTAAGGGAGGCGTATGCTGCGTGCGTGGGTGTTAGCGGTACTGGCGCTAATCTGACGCTGCCTGGGGCGACGCATATCACCGCCAGGCGATCAGGGGGCTAAACCTTTATTCGGTAATAAACGGCGGGTGCCCTGACACTATAAAAAATAAACGAACTAACCAGCATCACCCGTAACAGTTATACGGTGATCAGTGGTGAAAGGGTTAACTAGGGGGCAATCAAGGGGTTAAAACATTTATTAGATAGTATATGGGGGTCCCTGTCGCTATAAAACGCTGACGGCGAACCTAAATATTTACTTCCCTAACTAGCGGAACCAGTGACACTAATACAGCGATCAGAAAAATGATCGCTTAGTGACACTGGTGACAGGGGGTGATCAAGGGGTTAAAACTTTATATAGGGGGGTTAGGGGGGTACCCTAGAGCTAAAGGGGGCTAACACTAACTGCCCTAACACTGTAACTGTCACAAACTGAAACCAATGCAGTAATCAGAAAAAAAAAAAAAAACCTGCTGGTGTCAGTTTGTGACAGGGGGGGAGGGGTGATTGGGGGGGGATCGGGGGGCGATCGGGGTGTTTTGTGTGCCTGGCATGTTCTACTGTGTGTGTGTTTTCACTCTCATTACAGTCTTCTCTCCTCGGCGCCGGAACGTAAAATACCGAGCCGAGGAGAGATGACATCATTTCCTTTGCTGCTGTTTAGCATACAGCAGCAAAGGAAATGATCTGATTGGCCGGCGGCGATCGCGAGGGGGGGCCACGAACGGATGGCCTCCCCCTCACCTCCGATCGCCGGGGGACAAAAGAGGACCGCCTCGGGCACCGGGGGGGGTCCGATCGGACCCCCCACCCGCGGGAGGCAAATCACGTGTATGTACGTGATTTTGCCTGCCTGTGCCGCCTTGCTGACGTACATCGGCGTGAGGCGATCCTTAAGTGGTTAACCACTTGACCACTGGGCACTTAAACCCCCTTAATAACCAGACCAATTTTCAGCTTTCAGTGCTCTCACATTTTGAATGACAATTACTCAGTCATGCAACACTGTACCTATATGAAATTTTTGTCCTTTTTTTCACACAAATAGAGCTTTCTTTTGGTGGTATTTAATCACTGTTGGGTTTTTTTATTTTTTGAGCTATATGAGAAAAATGACTGAAAATTCGGTAAGAAAATAAATTTTTCATTGTTTGTGTTATAAAATTTAGCAAATTAGTAGTTTTACTTCATAAATTTTGGCAAAAATTTATACTGCTACATATCTTTGGTAAAAATAAGTACAAATAGTTTATTTTATATGTATATATGTATATTATTTGGTCTTTGTGAAAGTTATAGAGTCCAAAAGCTATGGTGCCAACATCTGAAAATTGATCACACCTGAATTACTGACGGCCTATCTAATTTCTTGAGACCCTAACATGCCAGAAAAGTACAAATACCCCCCAAATGACCCCTTTTTGGAAAGAAGACATTCCAAGGTATTTAGAAAGATGCATAGTGAGTTTTTTTGAAGTCATTTTTTTCCACTATTCTTTGCAAAATCAAAATTTTTTTTAATTTTTTTCGCAAAATTGTCACATTAGCAGGTTATTTCTCACACATAGCATATGCATACCACAAATTACACCCCAAAACACATTCTGCTATTACTCCCAAGTATGGTGATACCACATATGTGAGACTTTTACACAGCATGGCCACATAGAGAGGCCCAACATGCAGGGAGCACCTTCAGGCGTTCTGGAGCACCCAGGCCAATTCTGACATTTCTCTCCTACATGTAAAAATCATCATTTATTTGCTGTAAAATTACATAGAACCCGAAAACATATGTTTTTTTAGCAAAGACCCTAGAGAATACAATGGCGGTCGTTGAAACATTTTATCTTGCACGGTATTTGCGCAGCAATTTTTCGAACGCTTTTTTTGGGAAAAGCGTTTTGTGCTTAAAAAAAAACCAAAACAGTAAAGTTAGCCCAATGTTTTTGCATAGTGTGAAAGATGAAGTTATGCAGAGTAAATAGATACCTAACATGTCACCCTTCAAAATTGCACACGTTCGTGGAATGGCGCCAAACTTTGCTACTTAAAAATCTCCATAGGCGACGCTTTAAATTTTTTTACTGGTTACATGTTTTGAGTTACAGAGGAGGTCTAGGGCCAAAATTATTGCTCTCGCTCTAACGTTCGCAGTGATACCTCACATGTGTGGTTTGAACACCGTTTTCATATGTGGGCGGGGCTTACCTATGCGTTTGCTTCTGCATGCGAGCTCACAGGGACAGGGACGCTTTAATTTTCTTTTTTTATTGTTCATTTTACTTTATTTATTTTAGTTTGACACTTTTTTCCAAAAAAATTATTTTTTGATCACTTTTATTCCTATTACAAGGAATGTAAACATCCCTTGTAATAGGAATATGGCATGACAGGTCCTCTTTACAGTGAGATATGGGGTCAATAAGACCCCACATCTCACCTCTAGGCTGGGAAACCTGAAATAATAAAAAAAAAGATCCTGGCTTCGATCGTATCGGTGAGTCGGTAGAAGCACCGGAGAGTGGCGGGAGGGGGGGATGTCCCCTCTTGCTTCCCGTAAGAACGATCAAGCAGTGGAACAGCCACTATGATCATTCCTATGGTGTAGGGAATCGCCGGCTGAAAAAGCTGATATCTGAATGATGCCTGTAGCTGCACCCATCATTCAGATATCCCCGCACAAAGTCAAGGACGTCATATGACGGCAGGCGGGAAGTGGTTAGAATGCATTTTTTTTAACACAAAGTTGTCCATTTATACAATATTTCTACCACATAGCATGTACATACCAAAAATGACACCCCAAAATAGATTCTCCTACTCCTTCTGAGTACGGCAATACCACATGTGTGAGATTTCCTCAGCCTGGCTACATACAGAGGCCGAGTACAACCAAGTATGGCCGGGTATGGCTGAGCATGGCTGGGTATGGCTGAGTATGGCAGAGTATTATGGGGTATTGCGGAGTATTGCAGGGTATTTCATAGTATTGAGGGGTATTGCAGAGTATTGCAGAGCATTGCAGGCTATTACAGGGTATTGCAGAGGATATTGCCGAGTATTGCACAGGGTATTGCAGAGTATTGCACAGGGTATTGCACAGGGTATTGCACAGGGTATTGCAGAGTATTGCACAGGGTGTTGCAGAGTATTGCACAGGATATTGCACAGGGTATTGCAGAGTATTGCACAGGTTATTGCAGAGTATTGCACAGGGTATTGCAGAGTATTGCATAGGGTATTGCAGAGTATTGCACAGGTTATTGCAGAGTATTGCACAGGATATTGGAAAGTATTGCACAGGGTATTGCAGAGTATTGCACAGGGCATTGCAGAGTATTGCACAGGTTATTGCACAAGGTATTGCAGAGTATTGCACAGGGTATTGCAGAGTATTGCACAGGGTATTGCACAGGGTATTGCAGAGTATTGCACAGGGTATTTCTTAGCATGGAGGGATGGCTGAGCGTGGATGGATGGATCCATGGATGTGACTGTATTTGTCACAAAGCAGCGCTGTGGGTACTACACATCCAGCCCACAGCGCTGCTGCCATCCGATCCCTCCCCCTCTGTAAAGATCGGTACAGAGAGGGGAGAGAGGAACCAGTGTCATGGCATGATGCCGGTTTGTTTACAAGTGATCGCTCCGTCAAATGGTAAACAGCCACGATGAGCGGCCATTTACCATGATCCGTGATGCGCCGGGTCCTCTGTACCCGGCGGTCACGGATGTTCTCGGGTGCGCGCGAGAGCGGAATTCTGGGAGGATGTCACTGTACACCCTCCCAGAGTTAAGAAACCGCCCTGTAGCCGTCATTATGGCTATGGGCCGGTTGTTAAGTGGTTAATAGAGTCCTGCAACTCTGGTAAGAGTCCATCTTACACTGGGTGGTGGAGCACGCCGGTGATTTGTGGATCACGCACATCTTCTGTTTATTTTTGCACAATTATATGAACTTTACCTGCTATTTCTCTTTTTTTTGGACTTTATTGGCACATTTTGGTTATTGTTTGTTCACCATACATGAACTTTTTTTTTTTTTTAAGCGCTGCAATATTTTTTGTTTCAATGGATTCACATACATTTCTTAGTACAATACATTGTGTAAAGCAAAGATAAAAGAATACAGTACATGGTTACAGTCTGAGATTTGTCAAAGCAGAAATATTTTCTAAACACCTCCCATGGCCAACCCATAGATATTATACACACAGATCAGCACAACGGCTTATACTCTACATATAAATATACTGTACATATACATATCTATGTTTCAAAGCGATGGCACTGAAATCCAATTTACAGAGCAATGAACAGTCACATTGATTACGGGGATTATCACAGCTTTATGCATTCAGCTTCGTCCGGAGAGGTGAGGGATTATAAATTAAAGTGTAACAGAATGAACTCAATGCCGGCCAAAGATGGGGGACCCACACAGACCCTAGTAGGTGGGGAGATTAACATCAGAGGGACCAAGCCCTTCTATGTAGAGTAATCATTTATAAAGGAAGTATATAAATAGAAGTCTCCAGTTTCTCAATGTGGCTCTGGCGTCCAGGCTTTGGGCCTCTGTATTTCTCTATGAATAATCTGCTTAAACCCTGTGCACACATGCACACTGATGCACCCAGCCGCATTGGTGCCACAGTCATTCCCAAACCAGAATGGTCTATGCAAAGGTTCGTAATCAGTGGGTGCTGGTTGCCAACAAAATGGTGACCTAGGCAGTGGCAACCGGTGCTCAAACTTTTTGGGGGGCGTAAACAAACAGAAAAATTCTGAAAAAAACCCCATCAATCGCAGCCACTGTACCATCAAATGCAGCCACTGTGCCCATCAATTGCCACCACTGTGACATCAATCGCAACCACTGTGCCATCAAACGCAGCCACTGTGCCCATCAATTGCCACCACTGTGACATCAATCGCAACCACTGTGCCATCAAACGCAGCCACTGTGCCCATCAATTGCCACCACTGTGTCATCAAACGCAGCCACTGTGCCATCAAATGCAGCCACTGTGCAATCAAACTCAGCCACTGTGCCCATCAATTGCCGCCACTGTACCATCAAACACAGCCACTGTGCCCATCAAATGCTCCCACTGTGCCCCATAAAACTCAGCCAATGTGCCATATCAAATGCTGCCAGTGTGCCCTCCGCCCACCGACCCGCTGTCTGCACTTACCCTGTCTCGGTGGGACAGCTCCTCAATGTCTTCTCCCATCCTCTCTTCTCGTCCTCTGCAATGATTGGATGCCTTATAGGCGTCCAATCACAGTGCCTGTTGTTTCAGCCAATTAGGTGACGGGTAACAGATCCGATCACCTGATTGGCGGAGAGGCGGTTCAGTGTTAGGAAAGTGAATATTCATTTGCTTTTCTAACACAGCTGAGTGACCTGCGAGCGCCCAGCATGGTGCTTGCAGGTCACCTTTTTTTACGCCTATTAGAGCCTATGGCTCTAATCAGGTGCTTCAAAAAAAAACTGCCGCTGTAATTCGGGTGCCTGAATAGTGGGTGGCAGCGGTGGCCATAGATATATTCATCAGAAGAAATTCTCACCGCACAGGCATAGATCTGCTTCCAGGTATCAACTCAGTTATCTCCCAGGATAAAGAGCCCCAGGTGCTGGCTAATGCTGAGTCATGTTGAAGGTGAATGAGAAAATCCAAACAGCCGCACTCCAGAAAGATGTAGTTCAAAAATTATTTATTGTAATAGATTCTTGAGCATACAGTATACAAAACACTGTGGCAGAAAGTACAGGCAATCAGCTAACGCGTTTCGCTCTTGTACCAAGCGCTTACTCAAAGGATTCCTAATTGGAAGAAGGGACTCTTGATGTGAGGGGTCTTCTGATGTGAGGGTGAACTACTGCTTGTGAAGGAGAGGACTCATGGTGTGAGGGGTCTTCTGATGTGAAGGAGAGGACTCATGGTGTGAAAGAGGGGACTTCAATATGAAGGGGGACACCTGATGTGAAAGGTCGGACTTCTGATCTGAAGGGGAGATTCTAATATAAAACCCACTCTGGGTGAAGAAGGACAGGGGTCACCTTTGGACAGCAGCCTTGTCAGTCTGGGGGGAGGGGAGTGTTAGATGGATTTAGATACACTAACACTTTATAAGCAGTTACCGAAAACAGATTTTTTTCTTTTAGGATAAAGGTCTTACATAAATAAATAAAAGCTGATCATTGTAAGCACCCCTGTCAGTGGTAAATAGTTTGTCTCAGCACTCTTAACTGATGCATCTACAGGACAGCTTGTTATTTTGAAAAACACCAGATGTATTGGCTGGATCGCCAGGTAAAAATAAAAGAAAGCCTAAAAAAGAAAAAAAGAAAACAAATGAAGCCATTAAATATATTAGTTGGTAAGCTAAAATATAATAAGTTTGCTTTTGGGTTTAATATAGCTTGAGACTAGGGATGAACCGAACACCCCCCGGTTCGGTTCGCAGCAGAACATGCGAACAGGCAAAAAATTAGTTCGAATACCGTTAAAGTCTATGGGACACGAATGTGAAAAATCAAAAGTGCTAAGTTTAAGGGTTAATATGGGGGGTGTTTGGCTCATCCCTAGTCTCAAGCGGTATTAAAGCACCCTCCCCAGGGCACATGCGCGGCTCTCGATCATGGCAGACGTCTTCTGAGAGAGCTCCAGGCTCCGTCTGCTCTCTGTGACCTTCGTATAGCGCAATTAGCATCCAAAAGCAACGGGGGTAAGCCTGATCATACGCTCTTTTCCTCGGTCACCCCATGGGAAAGATTGGCCAGCAGCGCCACTTCTATACTCCTCTATTTGGGCTGCGGCAGGGATCCGACATGGATCGTTATGTCACTAGGCCGCAATCCTCGGCCTCGAGTTCCCCCGCTGATTCGTTCGCAGCGATGGATCCCTTGCTGGGGACAGAGGATGCAGGGAATCCCCCTCCTTCTGCAATACAGTCTGCAACACAGGCCCCAGGCCTCCAACCCTCTTCTACACCAGCAATTTTAATCCCCGACGTCCTGGATGCCAAATTGGACGCTAAACTGCAGCTTCTGCTCCAGCAAATTACTCAATCTATCTCGGCTGCTGTAAGCAAAATATCTGCAGAACCACTCAAATTGGGGAACGTATGGACACGCTGGAACATAAATTTGACGAAATGGTGAATTATGTGCAGGCCACAGAGGATGAGCACTCCAGCCTTAAACACTTTAGAGAACAGGGAAAGAAGACAAAATTTACGATTCCGTGGTATCCCTAAAAGGTGGGTGACTCAGCTTTACGCCCCTATCTTCTGGGGCTCTTTAACACTTTGACTCCCTCAGTGGTGGATGTGGATTGGCGCCTAGACAGGGCTCATCGTTCTCTGGGTCCGAAACGCCAGGCTGGAGCTAGGCCCAGAGATGTAATTGTGCGATTCCACTTTTACGATAGCAAGGAAGCCCTGACATTGGCCACACACAACAGGGGGCTAAGCTGCAGATATTCAGTGATCTCTCCCCTATCACATTGGCGAAATGGAGAAATCTGCAACCAATAATAGCACCCAATAATAGCACATCTGCAGCACCACCGGGTCCAGTACTACTGGGGATTCCCCTTTCGTCTGATCGTGTCCAGAGATGGGGTTCAACACAGTCTACAGGAGCTTCAGGAAGGTGATGCCTTTCTGAAAAGTTTAAATCTTCCCCCATTGCCTGAAGAAGATTTGTTGCCTCCTCCTGGACAGACCCGTCCGTTTCCTACTACTCCCAGCCGCGTTTGGACCCCTGTAAGGGGTCAATCAAGGAAGCAAGCCTCCATACCTCAATGCTCACGTTTCTCCAAACAACCTCCTTGATCCCCCTGGCCGGATGTTTTGGCTCACTTATGTCTTTTTTGCTCCTGAAATCCACAATGCTAAGTGCTGGACTTCAGGTATTTTGAGCTTCCTGACAATTTGTTTCAGGGGCTCGCCTTTTCCATGCTCACGGGGTATTATAGGTAAAGTTTCTGTTATTGTTCAGTTGCTTGTTAATGACTGTTTTTTGAAGAGTTTGCCAGATTGTTACCGTGACTGCCAAGTTCTTAAGGGTAGCGGGCGGTGCCCTCTCCCTTTCTCCTGGACCCTCCTTGCTGGAGACCCCCATGTGCCCCTATATGGTCTCTGCCATGATGCGAGACCTTCTGAGAAGCCAATGGATCTCAGGTCTCCAAACTTTGTTTTTCTTTTTTTTTTACCTAAATATTTTTTTGCTTCTATTTTTGCTCTCCTTTTTAATTTTGTTTTCTTTTTAACATGTCCACGCTTATGTGCCAGCTTTGTAGGTTGAGGTCACAAGGCTTTGTCCTATCCCTACTGTCAAGGGTTTTTGTTCGAGAGATATATATGTTCTTTCACAAATATCATTGGGCTAGTTTCCTTCATTATGCTCCTTATTGCTCATTTAATAGTTATCATGCTTTTTATGTTTTGTTTTTTCACAGGGTCTATACACCAATGTTAGCTACCATTGACGATATGTACTCATGGCGTTGAGAATCATGTCATATAATGTAAAGGGTCTGGGCTCCATTCGGAAGCGTTGGATGGCTCTAAAGGAGTTCAGATCTTCAGGGGCAGATGTGGTCATGCTCCAAGAGACTCACTTTCAAGTGGGAGGTACGTTGAAATTTGCTTCCAGATCTTTTTCCACCTCCTTTTTTTTTTAAATATTTTTTATTGAGTTTATACAGAACAATGTACAAAAACCAAGAAAAAAACAAAATATATAGCTGAATAACTCAAGACAGAGTGATCGTACAATATATAGAGTAGGAGTGAGGGGAGGGGAAGGGGTGGGGGAAGATGAGAAAAATGGATAGGTTTACCTGCGAATAAGGTATAGTTAGACTGATTCAGATCGTTGTCAAAACAGTGGTAGTATAACAGAATGTGTATTCTACAACCCTCAGGAGTGGAAGCATTCTTATTAGTATCAGAGAGAGGACTGAAATAGGTGGTAGGAACATAGCCTTATTTATAATGTTAGTGAGTGAAGATATCCGTCTTAATACAGTGGTTTGTCAATGGGGAGCTTCTATCTGCAAGGATTGGGAAGTATTGAGCGGGATGCTTATTTTGAGTTTGCCCAGGGTGTTAGTGAGAGCACGTTTCAAATACCAGTCTGTGAATCTGAACGGATGGATGATGAGTACTAGCTCCTCAGTATTAAACGTATGTTCTGTACTTATATAGAACATATATACTGTATGTACTTTCTCCATCTGGCAAAGAAGCGGTTAGTGGATCGGAAGTGCAAAATGATGGTGTCCAGTCTTTCAATATGGAACAATGATAGCAGAGCTTACTTTACAGCTTGTAAGGAAGATGGAGATGGATTGATCCAGTGGCTCATGATTGTTCTACGAGCCGCCATTAGGCATATGTGAGACCATTGAGTAGGGGTGGGTGACCCTGTTGGAATTGAGGGGGACACCGGTGAAACACATCAAAAAAGACATAAAAGTGGATCTTTGAGGAGCCGTGTCCTGTTAAGATTACAGAACAGTCCCACAGGTGGTGTATCAAAGTGGGGCGGGCCAAGGAGCACCAGGGGCATTGAGCTTGGGTAGGTTCCAGGATGTTGGTGCGAAATGGGTAGTAGGCTCTGTGTATAATTTTAAATTGGGTTTCCTGCCACGTCTCAGATATAGTGAGTTTGTGTAACTGGCTTTGTAGTATCTTTTCCAGTAGATCAGCATCATTAAATATTGAGGACCACTTTTGGAACGGGGCAAGATGATATTTTTCCAATTGGTGTGTAATTAGATGGGAGTATAGGCTGGAGATAGAGTAATCCTCTTTCTGGAGTACAACATCTAGGTAGGATTTTTGAAGGGGATCTGTTTGGGTTCCATGACACATTCGTAGATAGCTGAGTAGCTGATGATGATGGAAAGCATGAGATGGTGGAAGCGAGTATTCTCTGGAGAGGATCTAGTATGGTTTGAAATTTCCTATATCCCTATCACTATATAGAGGAGTAACAGTAGTGAGGCCATGCTTGCTCCAAAGTTTAAAGGCCATGTAAACAATGGAATGTAGAAACATGGGGTTTCCTTGGATGGTAAGATGATTGGATATGGTCGAGGGTAGTCCCAGCAGTCTCCGCACCTCCCTCCAGGCAATCACTGTGTCTCTGATGAGGACATTTGATTTAAGATGTAGTGGCAAGGCTTTTAGAGTGGAGTGAAGAATAGCTGGGAGGGTGTACGGGGAACCCAAAGCCCCCTTGAGCATATAGCTTGAATATCAGGATTTACCCGATAACCAATCCAGACCTTGTCTAAGTAAGCATGAAATATTATAAAAGCGTAAATTGGGTAAGCCTGCACCACCTTTAGCCTTCGGGAGACAACGTTTTTGGAGAGCGATACGCGGCTTCTTGTTAACCCATAGGAAAACAGTTAAAGCCTTGTGTATCCTCTGCACATCTGAGTGTTTCAATAAGAGCGGGATAGAATGCATCGGATATAATAGACGTGCAAAGGATACCATTTTAAACAGATGACATCTCCCAAAGAGTGAGAGGGGGAGACTCGCCCAAGCTTCCAACTCCTTTACAATCTTCGTTATTAAGGGTGGGTAATTGAGAGTGTATAGGAAGGATGGCTCTCGACCTATGTGTATCCCCAAGTATGTGATGTAATGCTTGGCTAGGGTGAACGGTGAAGATACTCGCCATTTAATAGACATTCGGGGATTTAAAGCTAGAACCTCGCTTTTATCATAGTTTATTCTGAAGCCAGAGCTAAGTCAAAAGGCCGCAAACAAGTCACATAATGCATCAAAGTCTGAGAGAGGATTAGATGAGAAGAGTAGAATATCATCCGCAAACAGAGCGGAACAGACTGTTTTGTCTCCAACAGTGATGCCGCTAATACCAGCAGGTGAGTTAAGGATTCTGGACAACGGTTCAATCGCTAAATGAAAGAGTAGAGGGCAGAGGGGACAGCCCTGCCTTGTTCCCTTTGTAAGAGGTATGCTGCCTGAGATAAAGTCCGGAGTAACTAATCGAGCCATTGGGGATGAATACATCTGGTGTAAAAAACGCGTAACTGAACCTGAAAAACCGAACGCTGTCATCACCCTAAATAACCAGGAGAAACTAATATTATCGAAAGCCTTTTCGGCGTTTAATGATATGATGGCGGTGTCTAGATCTGGGTGTAATTTGGCATACTCCAGAGCCATCAAGACTTTGCGGATGTTCAAAGTTGCTGAGCGTCCCGATACAAAACCCGATTGGGCTGGGCGAAGCAGGGAGGGGAGTATGGTAGCTAGACGTGAGGCAACTATTTTAGAAAGAATTTTTACATCAGTGTTTATTAATGAAATTGGCCTATATGAACCCCGGTTTAACGGGTCTTTCTCTTTTTTGGAGATTAATTTAATGTGTGCTTGGGTGCCCGAGGGAAGATACGGGCCCCCTTCCCACATGGCAGTAAATACATGTTTCACTGTATTAGGGATGAAATCACTGGTTAATTTGTAGAACTCGGCAGTGTATCCATCAGGGCCTGGGGCCTTCGATGAGGCCAGAGATTTGATCGTTAATCGGATATCATCTGCTGTAATGGGAGCATTAAGGCCCTCCAAGTGTTCAGTTGTAAGTTGAGACAGTCTCACCTTGGATAGCGGATTCTCAGCCATTGTTTGATCTATGGGATCCTCAGAATAAAGGGAGGTATAGTAATCAATGAGTAATTTATTAATTTCTGCAGGAGAGGTGACAAGCGAGCCAGCATTATTCTTTAGAGCTGAAATATTGGTGGGTCGTTTGAAACCTGCATATAGTCGGGATAAAAGTTTGCCCGCCTTGTTGCCGTATCTATGCAATCGAAGTGAAGATGTTTTAGCTGTTTCTTGTTGCTCAGCCCATAGATCAAAGTTTTGTTTCGCAGACTGCCAGGCTTTGATGTTATTCAAGGTGCGACTGTGCGTCATAGTACAGTGTGCAGATCTTAGCCTTTCACTAGCCTGCAGAAATTGCTGTCTGGAATGTCTTTTAAATTGTGCCATGTATGAGATAATTTTACCTCTAAGGAAGGCTTTGCCTGCCTCCCAAAAAAGGTTTGGGTCAGTAAGGTGCGCACCATTGGTGGAGGTATATTCCTCTCAAGAGGTATATAGCATGTGGCAAAAATCCTCGTTTTCGGCTAAGTATGATGGGAATCGCCATATGGGCGATGGTGAGGATGGTTTGACATTGGTTAAGTGTATGGTGATTGGACTGTGGTCCGAAATTACCGTGTCACTAATCTCTGGATGGCTGATTGATGATAGTAGTGCCTGGGTTGCAAAAAAATAATCTATTCGTGAAAAAGAATTGTGGGGGGGGGGGGTGAAAAAAAAGTAAAGTCTCGGTCAGTCGGGTGGACCAGTCGCCAAAAGTCTATAAGGTTAATTTACGAGACGGCCCGAGCAAGAGGTGTAATGTCTGAAGTTGAGGGGCTATGGTTGTGTGTTGTTCAGGAACTATGGCCTGCCCGATCCTCTGATGGGCGCATTACAGAGTTAAAGTCCCCTCCAACTAGGTGTAGAGCCTCAGGTGCGTCTAAAATCCAAGCCACCATATCTTGGAAAAATACATTATCAGGGGAGTTAACGGCATATATATTAGTGATAGCAATATCCTTAGATGCTATTGAAAGAAGTATCGTTATTTTGCGGCCAGTCGAGTCAGCCCTAACATCTCGAATAGTATGTCTCAAATTTTTGTGTAAAAGTATAGCAACCCCTGCTTTGCGGCCTATTGCCAATGATCCATAGACCTCTCCAATAGGGATGAGCTTCATGATCGAGTCGAACCCATGTTCGACTCGAACATCGGCTGTTCGATCGTTCGTCGAATTGCGAACGATATGGGCCGTTCGCGCCAAATTCGTGTGGCGCGTCACGGCCCATAATTCACTGCGGCATCGCAGTGCATTGCTTGCTGATGATTGGCCAATCACAGCGCCACCTTAACAGAGAGCCGTAATTGGCCAAAGCCAACGAGGCTTTGGCCAATTATGGCTCAGGGGATTTAGTACACGCCCCACACTATATAAGGCCGCCTGCACGGCGGCCCTGTGCAGTGTGTTCCGGTCTGCTGAGAAATAGAGAGAGAGAGAGACAGTGTCATTTCATTTGAGTTAGCTAGATTAGGCAGGACAGTCAGTCAGTTAGCTGCACTTAAAGTGTATTGTGTATATATATGCATCCCAGGTGTTGCATATATATATATATATACACTGTATTCAGTTTAGCTAGATCCGTTCCTGTTATCTTCTAGACTATTTACATTTAGTGCAGTGCGTCCTGCTCACAGTGTTCAGCTAGATCCGTTCCTGTTATATTCCTACTGACAGGCAGGCTTGTCTTGTTACAGTATTTTGAAGAAAATTACTGGTGTTCTTTTGATCCTATTAGTACCAGGCAGCTAGACTATTTACATTTAGTGCAGTGCGTCCTGTTCACAGTGTTCAGCTAGATCTGTTCCTGTTATCTTCTTACTGACAGGCAGGCTTGTCTTGTTACAGTATTTTGAAGAAAATTACTGGTGTTCTTTTGATCCTATTAGTACCACAGTCAGGCAGCTAGACTATTTACAGTTAGTGCAGTGCATCCTGCTCACAGTGTTCTGCTAAACCTACAAGTTAGTGGGGTGCGTCCTGCTCACAGTGTTCAGCTAAACCTACAAGTTAGTGGGGTGCGTCCACCTCACAGTGTTCAGCTAAACCTACAAGCTAGTGGGGTGCGTCCTGCTCACAGTGTTCAGCTAGATCCGTTTCTGTTATCTTCTTACTGACAGGCAGGCTTGTCTTGTTACAGTATATACAGCTACCTGAAGAAAATTGCTGGTGTTCTTTTGATCCTATTAGTACCACAGTCAGGCAGCTAGACTATTTACAGTGCGTCCTGCTCACAGTGTTCTGCTAAACCTACAAGTTAGTGGGGTGCGTCCACCTCACAGTGTTCAGCTAAAGCTACCTGTAGAAGGTTGGTGGTGTTCTCATACTACAGGCAGGCAGTTGATTTTGCTAGCTGCAGTATCAGTACATATATATATATATATATATATATATATATATATATATATCCCAGCTTAGTGCAGCTACAGGCCATTAGTATGTCTGGAAGGCCAAGAAGGAGAGGCAGACAGTCACAAGTCAATAAGAGAGGGCAAGCAGGCTCTGTGTCTAGTGCTGGTCGTGGAGACGGTGCATCCTCATCAGCACGTGGCCATGGGACACGCTTGGCCTTTTTTTCGGCACCTGGCCATGTTGAGCCGCAACATGCGGAAGACTTGGTCGAGTGGATGACCAAGCCGTCCTCATCCTCCTCATCCTCTCTCACCCATGCCCAGGGTACTTTGTCTGGCAAAGCAGCGGCCTCTTCCCTCGGCTCAATGTCATCAGTGACTCTTTCCCTAGCCCCACCATGTCCTCCTGAGGAGTCCCTCGAACTGTTTGACCACAGTGTTGGGTACATGCTCCAGGAGGATGCCCAGCGTTTGGAAGGCTCTGATGATGATACTGAGCTCGATGAAGGCAGTAACACGAGCACGGACAGAGGGGGTGCCCAAGAAGGACAGCAATCTGGCAGTCATGCTCCCCCTGCTGCAGCATACTGCCAGGTTTGCTCCAGTGATGAGGAGGGAGGGGATGATGAGGTCACTGACTCAACGTGGGTGCCTGATAGGAGAGAGGAGGAGGAGGAGGAGGAGGAGGCAGCACATCACCAACGAGGCAGGATGCCCTCCAGGGGCCAGCCTAAGGGCAGCACATTGACTGCATCACACCCCAAAGCTCCACATGTGCAGGGCGCTGCAGTCTCTGCGCGTTATTCAAAAAGTTCTTTGGTGTGGGCCTTTTTTGAGACGAGTGCATCAGATCGCACCGCTGCTATTTGCAACATATGTCTCAAGCGTATCTCGCGTGGCCAAAACATCTCCCGCTTGGGTACCACATGCTTGACCAGACATATGTTGACCTGCCATGCAGTTCGTTGGCAAGCGTATCTAAAAGACCCACACCAAAGAACAAAGAGGACCTCTCCTTGCTCCTCATCAGCTGAGATTTCCAACCCCACTAGACCTTCAGTCCTCTCTGAGACCTGCACTGAGAGGAATGAAGGTGTAGAATTAGGTGTGTCACAGCCAAGTACTTGTGGGCAATCTGATTTTGGTACACCGACGTCAGATTGTACCAGGCAAATTTCCCTGCCCCAGCTGCTGCACCGCCGAAAGAAGTTTGCTCCCAGCCATCCACATGCCCAGCGGTTGAATGCCAGCTTGGCAAAATTGCTAGCACTTCAACTGCTGCCTTTTCAGTTGGTAGACTCTGCCCCCTTCCGTGAGTTTGTGGAATGTGCGGTTCCTCAGTGGCAGGTACCCAAACGCCACTTTTTCTCACGGAAGGCGATTCCGGCTCTCTACCAGCATGTGGAAGGCAATGTCCATGCCTCGCTGGACAGGGCGGTCAGCGGTAAGGTGCATATTACCACTGACTCATGGTCCAGCAGGCATGGACAGGGACGTTACCTAAGTTTCACGGCGCATTGGGTGACTCTGCTGGCAGCTGGGAAGGATGCAGGACAAGGTGCAGTAGTGTTGGAGGTTGTTCCGCCACCACGCCTCCAAAATGCTAATGATTGTGACACACCTCTCTCCTCCACCCCCTCCTCTTCTTCTTCCTCCATGGCCTCTTCCTCGGAACCAGCGGTGCTCCGTAGTCGTTCAAGGGGCTACGCAAGTACGCAGGCCAAAAGATGCCATGCGGTGCTTGAGCTGGTGTGCTTGGGGGACAGGAGCCACACTGGGGCAGAGGTTCTGTCAGCTCTGCAGGGGCAGGTTCAGAGGTGGTTGACGCCACGCCAACTGAAGGCAGGAATGGTGGTTTGCGACAATGGCACCAACCTCCTCTCTGCCCTCCGACAGGGACAAATGACCCATGTGCCCTGTTTGGCTCACGTCCTTAACTTGGTGGTGCAGCGGTTCTTGGGCAGGTACCCGGGCTTACAGGATGTCCTGAGGCAGGCCAGGAAAGTCTGTGTGCATTTCCGCCGGTCATATAATGCCAGTGCTCGGCTGACGGACCTCCAAAAGGAGTTTAACCTGCCCAAGAACCGCCTAATCTGTGACATGCCCACCAGGTGGAACTCAACGTTGGCCATGCTGCAGCGGCTGCACACGCAGAAGAGGGCCATCAATGAGTACCTGTGCGACTATGGCACCAGGACAGGGTCAGGGGAGCTTGTTTTTTTTTTTCCCCACGCCAGTGGGCCATGATCAGGGATGCATGCACTGTCCTGTCACCATTTGAGGAGGCCACGAGGATGGTGAGCAGTGACAGTGCATGCATCAGTGACACTGTCCCCCTTGTCCACCTGTTGGAGCACACGCTGCGTGGAATAATGGACAGGGCACTTGAGGCAGAACAGAGGCAGGAAGAGGAGGACTTCCTTAGCTCTCAAGGCCCCCTTTATCCAGACAGTGTTCCTGCGTGCCCGCCGATCACACAGGAAGAGGACGAGGAGGAGGAGGAGGAGGAGGAAGATTGTGTCAGTATGGAGGTGGAGCCTGGCACTCAGCATCAGCAGCAGTCTTTAAGGGATCAGTCCCAAGAAACACATGGACTTGTACGTGGCTGGGAGGAGGTGGCTGCGGACCATGTCGTCCTTAGTGACCCAGAGGACTCCGGACCGAATGCCTCAGCAAACCTACGCTGCATGGCCTCCCTGATCCTGCAAAGCCTGCGTAAGGATCCTCGTATTTGTGGTATTACTGGCTGGCAACCCTCCTTGATCCACGTTACAAGGGTAAGGTTGCGGACCTTATCTTGCCATCGCAGAGGGAGCAGAGGATGAAACATCTTCGGGAGGCCTTGCAGAAAGGTCTGTGCAACGCGTTCCCAGAGACTGGGAGGTTACAAACTCCTGTTTCTGGACAACGTGTTGCTGAGGCTTCGGTCAGTCAAAGAAGGAGCGGTGGAGAAGGTGGCCGTCTGACCGATGCGTTCAGACAATTTTTTGGTCCGCAGCCCCAAGGTATGATCGGTTCCAGCAACCATCGCCAGCGTCTGTTTTACATGGTGCAGAAATACCTAGGGGCAAGATCAGACTTGGACACCTTTCCCACCGAAAATCCTCTGGGTTACTGGGTTTTGAGGATGGATCACTGGCCAGAGCTTGCACAGTATGCAATTGAGCTACTGGCCTGTCCTGCATCCAGCGTTCTTTCGGAACGCACATTCAGTGCTGCTGGAGGCGTGGTAACCGATCACAGGGTGCGTCTGTCCACTGACTCGGTCGATCGACTGACCTTCATAAAAATGAATCAGTCTTGAATCACCACCAGCTACCAAGCACCTGATGCTGATGTAACTGAATAATTTTTTTTGAAATCTCAGATCCCTTCAAAGACTGCCTATGCTGATGCTGAGTGACTATCCCTGAGTAATTATCCTCTTCCTCCTCAATCATCACGCTGATAGCTTGTAAGAACATTTTTGGTTCTGGGCGCCACCACCAGTGCCTAAGGCCCAATTTTTCAGCCCCTGTTTAACAGGGGCGTGTAATTACAATTTTTGATGTAATACTTTGCAGCAGGGCTCGTTCCTGCATTCCAACTAGAGTGTCTGTGAGGGGTTGCAGTGTTGTGGCACCAGCACCAGTGCCTAAGGCCCATTTTTTCTGCCCCTGTTTAACAGGGGCGTGTAATTACAATTTTTGATGCAATACTTTGCAGCAGGGCTCGTTCCTGCGTTCCAACTAGAGCGTCTGTGAGGGGTTGCAGTGTTGTGGCACCAGCACCAGTGCCTAAGGCCCATTTTTTCTGCCCCTGTTTAACAGGGGCGTGTAATTACAATTTTTGATGCAATACTTTGCAGCAGGGCTCGTTCCTGCGTTCCAACTAGAGTGTCTGTGAGGGGTTGCAGTGTTGTGGCACCAGCACCAGTGCCTAAGGCCCATTTTTTCTGCCCCTGTTTAACAGGGGCGTGTAATTACAATTTTTGATGCAATACTTTGCAGCAGGGCTCGTTCCTGTGTTCCAACTAGAGTGTCTGTGAGGGGTTGCAGTGTTGTGGCACCAGCACCAGTGCCTAAGGCTCAATTTTTCAGCCCTTGTTTAACAGGGGCGTGTAATTACAATTTTTGATGCAATACTTTGCAGCAGGGCTCGTTCCTGCATTCCAACTAGAGTGTCTGTGAGGGGTTGCAGTGTTGTGGCACCAGCACCAGTGCCTAAGGCCTAATTTTTCAGCTCCTATTCAACAGGGGCATGTAATTACAATTCTTGATCTAATATTTCACAGCAGGGCCCTGTGAGGGCTTACAGTGTTGTGGCCACAGCAACACCTAAGGCCCAAATTTCTGCTGAGTATATAGGGCAGGACCCTACTTTCAAACAACTAACTTACAAACGACTCCTACTTGCAAACGGAAGAAGACAACAGGAAGTGAGAATAAATCTACCCCTAGGAAGGGAAATTCTCTCCTGTAAGAGTTAATATGGGAAAAACATTTCTCCTTTCCACTGATGCTTTCCAATCCTTGTTCCACAAAAAAAACCAAATTTTCAAAAAACATTTTTCATTGGGACAAAAAGTGAGGTGAAATCTTCTGAAGAGGAGGAAAGACAGCAAAACAAATGTCACAGGGGTGATAACCCTTCCCTATGTTTTCCAAAAAGCTTAAAAAAGATTTTTTGGCTGGAGCTAAACACGTTAAAAATGTACCCGTTCAAAATTACAAAGAGATTCTACTTAACAACAAACCTACAGTCCCTGTCTTGTTTGCACCGCCTGTATCCTGCTGTTCAGAGTATATAGGGCCTGGTGGCCCCACACCTTTCCTTATTTTATTTTGGGTGCAGGGTTCCCCTTAATATCCATACAAGACCCAAAGGGCCTGGTAATGGACTGGGGGGTACCCATGCCGTTTGTCTCACTGATTTTCATCCATATTGCCAGGACCCGACATTACATTAAACCCGCAAGCAGTTTTAAATGAGATTTTTTCCTTTAAAAATGACATTTGGTGCAGGGACTGTTCTAAACACGGGAAACACGCGTCACTTTACAGGCATACTATAGACACCCCTCAGGTACGATATTTAAAGGAATATTTCACTTTTTTTTTTTTACTTTAAGCATCATTAAAATCACTGCTCCCGAAAAAACGTCCGTTTTTAAAAGTTTTTTTTGCATTGATACATGTCCCCTGGGGTAGGACCCGGATCCCCAAACCCTTTTTAGGACAATACCATGCAAATTAGCCTTTAAAATGAGCACTTTTGATTTTGAACGTTCGAGTCCCATAGACGTCAATGGGGTTCTAACGTTCGTGCTAACTTTCGGTCCGTTCGCAGGTTCTGGTGCGAACCGAACCCTACTGCCCTACTCTCCAACCCATAATTTGCAAAGACGTGCTAAATCGCTTGCAGGTAGATGGGTCTCTTGCAGAAGTACCACATCAGCCTGGAGGCGCTTTAGATGTCTAAGGATTTGCATACATTTGTTGGGAGAGTGAAGCCCCTTGACGTTCCAAGAATTAATCTTCAGGCGATCTCTGTCAGTATGAGCCATGTCTGTTTAATTTTGGGTGTGATTATGAGCTAGTATGTTCTCTATTCCTATAGTATTCAGTGTGGTAGTGGAGTGAGGGATACACATACATCGGATAACCTCTGAGGCTAAATAAGCGTAACAGGTAAATAATGCAGTAAAACGTACTAAAAAACAGTAGAACAAAAGTGTCAGGTGGAAAAACCACCCAGTGCACAAAACTGACTTCACCTTTTTCTACATGAGGATCATCACCCATGCAAAGATCCCGCTTAGTGCACGGTCCTCTCTCGGGGGTAAAAATAACACCTCGAGGGGGGGGGTGTAGAGGAAGGAGAGAGGGAGAGAGAGACCGAGGAATGACTCCCGTAGGGGGAGGGAGAGAGGGGTGGGAGGGAGGGGGGATGGATGAGTAAGACTCGCTGACAGCAATAGTGCGCCACCAGGATATGGGCGATGAGTTTGGTTGGTGAATCGACTGCGCTTGTACGGGGGTTTTTCAGGACTTAGCTGGTTCTTAGTTGAAGTACGGGAGTCCTTAACAGTGCTTGAGGAAGAGTCCCCCATCGATTGATTGTGCTCCGTGTCCATGTCTGTAGGCTGCTTGAGATATTGTTCCGCTTCTGCTGGGGATGAAAAGGTATGATGTGCTCCTGTTGGAGATATGATATGTTGAACCGCCGGATATGCCAAGGTGAATTTAACATGGTTTTTAAACAAGGTCAAGCAGATTGTCGAGAATGCTTTGCGCTGTTTCATCACCTCTATAGAGTAGTCTGCGAATAGCAGCAGATCCGCGCCGTCAATGGAAAGGGTTCGCTTGCTGCGGAATTTTTGCAGGATGGCGTGTTTGTCAGTGTAAGTGAGGTATCTGACAATGACTGCTCTGGGTTTAGCACGGTGTTCAGTGTGCTGGCCTATGCAGTGTGCACGTTCAATGGTACATGGTGTGCGAAGGCCCAGTTTTTCGGGGATTGTAATAGCACATATGTTTGCTAACTGCGCATTAGAGAACGATTCTCGCAGTCCGATAATCCTTAGATTGTTTCTTCTTGAACGATTCTCTAAATAGTCAAATTTTTCCCACAGTTCTTTATTTGAGTGAGTGAGACGTGCAAGAACAGTAGCATGTGCCGTGGTGTCATCCTCCATTAAGGAGATTCTTTCCTCTGCCTGTGAGATACGCTGAGTCTGGTTCTGGAGCTCAGTATGAAAATGTTCCAGCGCTCTCTGTACTGCTGTATCTACTGTAGCAGCCAGAGTGGGTGTCAGGAGAGTAACAACCGCCTGGGCTATGCCTGCAGGGGAGGTATGATCGATGGCTTGTATGCCCGAGGGGGGCTGCGGTGTGTCTACGAGGCTGGGTCTGGGTGCCATCTTAGCCACGGCAGCTGCCGCATCTGCCGAGGACTGCAAGCTGGTGGAGAGTGATTAGTTGTGGGAATGCTCCACAAACCGGTTCATGTGAGTCTCGCCCGTCTCCGGAGAGAGAGGGCGGTGTTCCCAAGGTGTTCACTGGCTTTTACAGCAGTTTTAAAGAGGAGTGCAGCGGGAGCTGTCTCTGCCTACTTCCTTCTCATGTGGCACCGGAACCGGAAATTCCCACCTCCTTTTAAGCTTCAGATTCCACAGGAAAAGCTGGGGTGGCAATTTTAATTAAAAAATCCCGCCCTTTTAGGGTCCAAACAGTACATGCGGATCCCCATGGGAGGTATCTTTTCCTGGAGTGTGGCTACATGGCCTCTTCTTTTACCCTAGTTAATTTATATGCTCCTAATGTTGTACAGGTTGACTTTCTCAATAAGGTTTTTGACTCTCCTCAATATCGCTCTTAACCCTTTATGATTGTAGGGGGAGATTTCAACCTGATTATGTCCCCTTCTAGAGATAGACAAGCCATAATTAGAGACGCTCCCTCACGGAGGGTCATTTCCCAGGCTAACTCTTTTCGCAAATGCATTAGGTCCCACCAACTTTTTGACTCCTGGAGGATTAAACAGCCCATGGCTAAACAATATACTTTCTTCTCCATGGCACACAAAATGTACTCACGCTTAGATCATTTTCTTATTTCTGCCCCACTCATAACTTGCATTGTAGATTCCGACATACTCCCCATTACATGGTCAGACCATGCCCCTATTGTACTGGATGTTATGCTATCCCAGACCCTCACCAGGACATGTCACTGGCGCCTTAAAGACCATATTCTACAATCCGAAATCTCACGTACAAATTTGGCTACAGACCTAAAGGAGTTTTTTCAATTTAACCTGGGGTCAGTTTCAGATTTTTCCACACTGTGGGAGGCGCACAAGGTGGTCTTCCGTGGTGCCTGTATCGCGGAGGGTTCCCGCATAAAAAAAGATAGAAATAGACTTCTTCAGTCCTTGATGGACGCCCTGCAGAAAGCTGAGCGCTGGCTGCTGTGTGAACCCACAGTGTCATAACTGCATAGGGTGACCTCCCTCAGGGAACAGATAAAGTCCTTACACCTTCGTAAAGGGCCAAATCTATACTCTGGATGAAACAAAAATTCTATGAATTTTCTAATAAGCCACACAGGATGCTGGTTAATAAACTGCATCCACGCCCCTTCAACTCTTTTCCTGACTATCTTCTTCGGGTCTAGAAAGCATTGTCCCATGGAGATGACCAGGATTCTTGGCAATTACTACCTCCAGTTATATAGTTACATAGTAGGCGAGGTTGAAAAAAGACACAAGTCCATCAAGTCCAACCTATGTGTGATTATGTGTCAGTATTACATTGTATATCCCTGTATGTTTCGGTCGTTCAGGTGACTATCTAATAGTTTCTTGAAGCTATCGATGCTCCCCGCTGAGACCACCGCCTGTGGAAGGGAATTCCACATCCTTGCCGCTCTTACAGTAAAGAACCCTCTACGTAGTTGAAGGTTAAACCTCTTTTCTTCTAATTTTAATGAGTGGCCACGAGTCTTGTTAAACTCTCTTCTGCGAAAAAGTTTTATTTCTATTGTAGGGTCACCAGTACGGTATTTGTATATTGAAATAATATCCCCTCTCAAGCGTCTCTTCTCCAGAGAGAATAAGTTCAGAGCTCACAACCTTTCCTCATAACTAAGATCCTCCAGAACCTTTATTAGCTTTGTTGCCCTTCTTTGTACTTGCTCCATTTCCAGTACATCCTTCCTGAGGACTGGTGCCCAGAACTGGACAGCATACTCCAGGTGCTGTCAGACCAGAGTCTTGTAGAGTGGGAGATTTATCGTTTTATCTCTAGAGTTGATCCCCTTTTTAAATGTAATTGCCTTACTCCTGCTCTAAAACTTCCAAAACTGTCCTCTTCCGATCTGAATGATCTAAATTCAGCTATAACTTCAGAGGAACTTCAAAATAAAATCAAGGATCTCCCACTTCATAAATCACCAGGCCCAGATGGACTGCCTTATTTTTATTATAAGACTTTTTTGGAAATTCTAACCCCCCACATGCTAACTTTATATGGTACCCTACTTAAAGGACAACCCTCACATCCCCAGTTTTCCCATTCATATATCTCAGTTATCCATAAATCGGGTAAAGACCCTTCTGTCCCAGATAACTATAGGCCTATAGCCCTCCTAAACTCAGATTACAAAATATTCATAAAAATTCTGGCATCTAGACTCTCCAAATACATTCATAAATTAATTAACAGGGACCAAGTGGGTTTTGTTTCAAATAGGGACGCTGGGGACAACACTAATCGCACTATAAATTTGATCGATCTATTGAACAGATCTCCCCGCCAGGCTCTTGTTCTGAGCTGGATGCTCAAAAGGCCTTTGACAGGCTGAGTTGGCCCTATATGTTTTCCACCCTATGTGAATACGGATTAAAAGGCCCTTTTTTCAAAGCTTTAGAGGCCCTATATTCACAAGTCATGACTCAAGTTCAGATGTCATCCTTTTTGTCGCCTAGCCTTCTCATGACTAATGGCACTTGGCAGGGGTGCCCCTTATCCCCACTGCTCTTTATTCTGTGTCTTGCCGAGTCCATTTGTATCCATCCTGATATTCGTGGGGTGGTGAAGCGACAAAGGGAGTACAAGCTATCATTGTTTGCAGATGACATCTTGCTAACTATTACGAATCCGTTGTTGTCCCTACCTTCATTACACAAACTTCTGTCTTCATTTGGTGCTATATCTGGTTATAAGGTTAACACTACAAAAACTGAAGCCCTTCCAATACACATACTACCGCATCTTCTATCTCAACTCAAAGACTCCTATCCCTATAGATGGTGCTCCACCTCTCTAAAATACCTGGGAATTCAGATTACTCCCACCTATTCCTCCCTTTACTCTGTAAACTACCCTCCCTTGATTGCAGATATCAATAAGTCCCTGCAAAGTTGGACTGGGTATCCCCTCTCCCTCCTTGGCAGGATCAATGTACTGAAAATGTCCATCCTACCTAGACTCTTATACTATTCTTAAGGCTATTCAGAGAAATTTTCAGAAATTTATTGGGAATGGTAAGGCACATCGCATTTCAGGTTCAGTGGTCCTTGCTGGGAGATCTAGGGGGGGCCTGGGAGCGCCAGATATTGCTAAACACTATTATGCCTCACATTTAAGGGCCATTGCCTCCTGGTCCAGCCTTCAGGCTATTAGTCACTGGGCTGACATTGAAAAGGGGGGTGTTGTATCCGGCCCATCCATGCTCCCTAGTCTGGTCTCATATGCCCAATATAGACCCCATCTTCAGATGCCAATGTACGGCTCCAATGAATTTCACAATAACCATATGGCGTAAATGCCTAAAGAATTTTTCTCTTTCCTCCTGTTGTGTTATTTAACCCATCTATTCCTGACAGTTTGTCCTTGGGACGTATCCTCCCATGGATAAACAATTCCCTATTTCAGCTCTGAAACCTGGTCCACCCAATCTCCCGTAGGCTCCATTCTTTTGATTACCTCCGTGAAAAGTTTGACATACCTCTGCACCAGTTTCATTTTTATTTGCAAATTAGGCACTTCTTACACTCTAGGGCTTCAAACTTGTCTCTTGAGAAACCCACCCTCTTTGAACATATATGCACACAGGGCCCTTGCCAGTCACATCTAGTCTCATCCATTTACCACATTCTCCAGGAGTCAACCCCCCTCACTGAGGACACTCATTTATATATGAGAAGGTGGGCCCACCTGGTAGGTCAGCCCATCAGTTCTCAGATGTGGGATAGGATATGGTCCTCTGTTTTCAAGTCCTCTAAATGTGTTATACAGAGAGAGACATCCATTAAGATCCTCATGCACTGGTACAGGACACCAGAGGTCATACATAAATATGATCCTTCAAGCTCAGCTAATTGTTGGCGATGCGGAAAGGCTGTGAGATCTATATTTTATATCTTTTGGCAATGTGACCTGATACAGCCCTTCTGGCAGGAAGTGATGTTATTAATACAGAAAGTGGTGGGGGTGTCTCTACTGCTTGACCCATTACCTTACTTACAGGGCCTTCCTTTTTCTGGTATTACTAAAAAAAGTATAGGCTAATCTCCTAAATCCTCCTTGCTGCTAAGAGATTGATTCCTTTATGCTGGTTATCCAATTCCCCCCTACCATGGTCTAGACTTCTTTAGCTTATTGCAGAGATTCGCAGAATGGAATATATGACAGCCATTGTGCAGGACATCATACCCCAAAATCTGGGAGCCTTGGGACAGTTCGGAATATGGTACGCAAATTCAGTCCATTGAGTCTTGAAATCTACAGGCCCCACTCTCTGACTCTACCTTCAGAGACCCTTTTTTTTTTACCACTCGTCCCAGGTATATAGTAGTTTGACTTCCTCTGGAGTTTCTGACCATGCTTATATACTCTAATTCAGCTTTGTTCTATATGTATGACCTCTGTATATGTTTTTGCGATGCTTATAAGTTGATGTATATTCTTGTATTGAGATGTGCAGTATACTTTTGTGTCCTGCCTTTGTGGACCTTTTTTTTCCTTATGCTTTGAACTTTTGTTTCACTTCTGTACTCAAACGTTCTGTAATCTTTTCATTGAAAAAACTTTAACCGGGGCGCATGCGCGAGGCTCAGCATGGAGGACGTTACCTCTTAGAGCTCCGCACTTCCCGCCGCAGAATCGGGACCGTATAACGTCCTCAGACCGCCTAACCGCATCTAAATACCGGCGATCACCCCCAGCGTCACCCGAGCCACAACCGGGATGGTTTTGACAGGTCACAAGGGTAAACATAAGACCAAACCGATCAAGGAGGCCTTGGCCCGAGCCTCATCCAAGATGGCGGCGAAAGCTCTCTCCAAACAGCAAACTGCATCTCCAGCCAGAACGGAGCAGGCAGACAGTGAGGAAGATGATGCTGCAGACTCTTTATACAGCGGTTCTCCCATCCCTGCACAACAAGGTATGTCACAGCCAGATTTTCTGAAACACATGGAGAAGATGTTAAACAAGGCTCTGAAAGCCACATCTGACCAAATAACAAATAGACTGTCACGGGAGATACGAGAACTAGGTCAGCGCACAGCAGACCTGGAAACCAGAGTAGATGACATAGAACTCACTATACAAGAACATGCTCAGGAACAGGCAGCCCTCCGTGAGGAAAATGCTACATTGCTCTCACGTTTAGAGGACGCCGAGAACAGATCTCGCAGGTCAAATTTACGCCTCCGGGGTATCCCTGAAGTGGTTGAGGATATACAATCCTTCACTACAGCCCTTTTCCAGGAACTTTGTCCTTCCATACCCATTGAACGCCTGGAATTTGACAGAATTCACAGGCGCTTACCCGCCGCCAACAAGACGGCCCTCCGCGGGACATAATAATTAAGCTGCATTTTTTCCGCACTAAAGAACAACTACTCGCAGCAGCCCGGAATAAAGACGCTCTCCAGTTCCAAGACCACAACTACCAACTTTTCTCTGACCTGGCACCCCTTACCATTGCTAAACGGCGAGCCATGAAGCCGCAGTTACAAATCCTGATACAGCATCAGATAAAGTATACCTGGCGTTTCCCCTTTTCTCTTCAGTTCACGTACCAGGGACAGCAACACTCCTCCACATCCCCAGAAGCACTGCAGCGTCTTCTTGAATCACTACACCTGTCGCCCCCTGTTCATCAATCCGAAACTGCGCTACCACGTACTCCAGCCCGCTCTGCAGCCTACCCTTACACCGCCACTCCTAAACGGAACCAAGCTGGCCCTTCCTCGATCCGAAAAGGAACACCGTCTCGTCAAGCAAGCCTTTTTGATCCTAAAGCACACACGTCTCGCTGAAGAACCTAACATCTATTACTCTTATTCAACACTTCAGGAGAACTCCTGGTTTCACGGTTGATGTCTCAACGAACTGAGATAGATGTGAAAAATTTTTTTTTTTTTCTCTTCTATATATTTTTTTTTTTATTATTATTTTTTCTATTCTTTTTATTATTTTACACCACCGAGACTCAGACGTTTGTGTCCTGGTAAGATTTCCCACTGTTATGGGACTCAACATATGTGATCCCCCTATTCCCACTATAGGGTGTAAATGTTCTGAATACTCTGTTTTCTTTTTTATTTTCTTTTTGCTTTGTTTGGTTTAATCTTGCTTGTTTAACCTAAGGTTTCAAAAATGCTAACTATACAACTTATATAGGCATAGTTAAGTTGATTTCAATTACTTTTAGATCTCCTTATCCCCTCTGGTGATTCTGAATTCAGATGTACCACTTGTTTGGCACTGGAGCCTTTCTCACCAAAGTGGGGTTATTGCCGATATCTCACAACTGAATACAATAACACGGTCTTAGTGTATACTGTTTGTATTGTTTGAGCACTACAGTTCCTTAACTTTTCCCGACCTGCGGCGGGGAATTGTCACTGCACCCCCCTATAGGATGCACATGCTCCCTCGCCAGCTGGCTGGTCTGGAAGTATGGGCATCTACCTGTTGGGCTAACATGTCCAACGCACCAAGTGTTATTACACTTCCTTACTTTCTTTACAAAAAACATGCTCTATTCTCTCTCCTCTCCTTTTTCTTTTCCTCACACCTTTTTTTTCCATTTCCTTCCCTATTCTCTACTAGGTCGGGTGGGCCGCATGATCCTCAGACATCTACCCTTAGTATTTCTCCCTACCCACATCAATGGCCCCTCTGAACATACTCTCCCTTAATGTTAAGGGACTCAACTCCCCAAATAAAAGGGTTAAGGCCTTTCGCACCTTCGCACACCTGAAAGCCAGCGTAGTAGCCCTACAGGAAACACACTTTTCAATCCAGGCAACCCCTAAATACTTCAGTTCTAAATATCCCCAAGTGTTCTCCGCCTCGGCTGCCACTAAACAACGTGGCGTCCTCATTGCATTTCACCGCACCCTTCCATTCACCCTAACAAAAGAAATTAAAGACCCTGAAGGTCGCTATATTATTTTAGTTGGTCATTTACAAGACGTGATGTCCACTATAGTCTCCTACTATGCCCCCAATAACAATCCCAATCCCTTCTTCAAACATCTCCTACAAGTAATACGAACACATTGTAAGGGCTCCCTTTTTATATGCGGTGATTCCAATCAAGTGTTACATCCGCACCTTGACAAATCTCCTTATACCCCTGAACAATACTCCCCCTCTATATTATTTCGCAAACTATTCCAGCAAGCCTCTTTATTAGACACATGGAGAGAATGTAACCCAGCCAAGAAAAACTTTACTTTTTATTCATACCCACACAAATCCTTTTCAAGGATCGATCATATCTTTATACCTGTTGCATCCTCTCCAACCCTACTCCACTCAAACATTATTCCAATTACCTGGTCAGACCACTGTGCAGTGATCACAACTGTCTCTGCCCTGATCCCTCAGTCTAGAGACCGTACATGGTGTATAAATGAGGCATACTTAACTAACCAATCATACTGTTTCGATATAGAACTGGCTCTTAAAGAATACATAAAACATAATTCCACTCCTGACATCTCACCAGTCCTATTATGGGAGGCACACAAACCCGTAATTAGAGGGACCTGCATATCTGTATCTACTCACCTCAAAAGAGATAAAAAACTTAGAATCCAGCAATTGGAAGCAGATTTTCACCGCCTCTTCCTCCAATTCCAATCCACTCCAACTGAACCTCACAGAATTCTGTTAGAAAAGACGAAAACAGAGTTGGACCTGCTCTTGGCAGAATCAGCAGACAAAGCCATTCGCAGATCCAACCACACAATTTATAATAAAGCCAATAAGCCAGACACTTTCCTCGCATTGAGACTACGTCAACCGGAAAGAATACACAACCCCATTAGACTCAAATTGGCCAGAGATAATTTCACGAGCAATCCAGTGAAGGTGCTTTCTGAATTCCGCAGAAAGTTAGCTGAACTATATACCCCAACACGTACCTTCTCGGCGACACAAGCTGAGGTATTGTTTCAAAACATTACACTCCCGAAGTTGTCGGAGGCCAATAAAGAGTCTATGGAATGTCCCATCACGTCCGAAGAAGTTCTTATTGCTATAAAGTCTCTTAAACCACACAAAAGACCGGGCCCCGACGGTCTTTCTGCTTCATATTTTAAAAAATTTGCTCCCATTCTAGCCCCCCTTCTCACTAACACTTTTAACGCTCTCCTTAAACAACACTCCTTTGGTCGGGACACGTTGACAGCCATTATCTCTATGATACCTAAGCCTAACTCAGACAATTCTCTGTGGTCAAATTACAGGCCTATATCCCTACTTAATCTAGATATAAAGATTCTAGCCAAAATTATGGCATTACGCCTCAACCCAATTATAGGTGGCCTTATACACAAAGACCAAGTAGGCTTCATTCCAAAACGTCAGGCCAGTGATAATATCCGTCGTGTCATCCTGCTCCAACACCTAGCTCGAACACGCCAAATCCCTATGCATCTCCTCTCTCTTGACATTCGTAAGGCATTCGACACTGTTTCTTGGCCTTACCTCCATTATATACTACAAAGATGGGGATTTGGCCCTAACTTTTTACAATGGGTAGACTCCCTTTACAACCAACCACGAGCATATATTAAATATTCAGGATACCATTCGGACTACTTTCAAATACAACGAGGCACAAGACAAGGGTGCCCCCTCTCCCCTCTAGTGTTCGCATTAGCGATCGAACCACTAGCAGCCCTCCTTAGAGCAAACCCAAATATTAAAGGCTTAGAGGTAGCCTCTACATCACATAAATTATGCCTATTTGCCGACGATGCACTATTATTTGTCACATCCCCACGAACCACACTTCCGAACCTAATTCACCTTCTAGATAAATTTGCGCTAATATCTGGATTGGAAGTCAATCAATCTAAATCTAAGGCCCTCAACGTGTCCCTACCACATTCAGAATTAGAACATTTACGAGAACTCTTCCCTTTCACCTGGTCAACAACCACAATTGCCTACCTTGGTATCAAGCTAGCTAGCGACCCAAACCACCTGTTTCGAGCCAACTACCTCCCTATGTTAAAACACATAACCAGTTTATTAGAATCTTGGCGCCCACTATGTATCTCATGGTTAGGCCGGATTGCGGCTGTAAAAATGTCTATGCTACCAAAACTACTTTATTTATATAGAGTCCTTCCGATTCCTATTCCCTCATACTATCACCGCATCATTCAGACAAAAGTGTCCAAATATATATGGGGCTCTACTAGACCTAGAGTAGCTAAAGCTATACTACTTCGTAGTAAACTCAAGGGAGGGTTGGGTCTGCCTAACTTTTTGAGATACTATCACGCAGCTCAGCTAGCCCAGATAACTCTATATCATGCAAAAAGTGAAACTCCACTCTGGGTTAGTTTGGAAGCCATTGACCTTCACCCTCTTAAAGTGTTTAACATACTATGGCTGCCCCCTTCAACGCGAGGCCCAGTCAGTAACCCCATTACAGGACACTCTCTTAAATTGTGGGACAAACTCCGAGGTCCATTTAAATTACAATCCGCTCACTCCCCGTTACTCTCGTTCCTAGACCACCCAAAATTTTATCCGGCCCAAACCAATCCAAGATCGTTTCAAATCTGGCTTAGGGCGGGACTATATCGTGTGTGCGATCTTACCACTGGAGCTACCATTAAGACATTTACCTCGCTACAAAACAATGCTGACATTCCCCCTACAGAAATATTTAGATATTTACAGATAACCCACTTTATTCGTACAACTATAGGCACACATACCTCACTAGATGATCTGTCTGTTTTTGAAGGAATCTGCAACTCTGACCCTCATGCTCCGGGACTGATTTCCCTCCTATATACTTACCTGACCTCTCCCCCAACCAACCTTCCCTCTTACGCTGTAAAGTGGTCCACAGACCTCTCATTAGATCTTAATCCAGAGGACTGGTCTGATATCTGGTCCAATACGAAAATATCATCCCACAACATAATAGCTCAAGAAGCGAACTACAAAGTACTCATGAGATGGTACTTAGTCCCGGCCAGGATCTCCAGATTTCTTCCAAGCTATCCTGATACCTGTTTCCGTGGCTGTAACGAACGGGGTACCCATGTACACATATGGTGGACATGCCCAATAGTACAGGAATTTTGGGCTGCAATATTCCGTATGGCTTCCACCCTATTTCAACATCCATTTGACCCTGATCCGGCTCTTGCATTGCTGAATCTTATCCCCTCGGATTTCACCAGATCCCAGACCCGCCTTCTCCTTCAGCTCACGACGGCAGCCAAACAAACGATTGCCAGGGCCTGGAAAACCCCAAAACTCGCCCTAGCCGAAGTTACCAATAGGGTCACACAAGCCATGATCCACAGTAAAATAGAAGCAACAATCCTCGATAAAATTCCACAACATCTTAAAATCTGGAGCTCCTGGGCCGAACACTTCTTACCTCCGGACTTCGACAAACAACTCCTTGAACCATAGATAGGTCACAACAATATTAGACAGACTTAATGGTGCTTCTTTGGTTTGTGCGACCCCCCCGACCACCCCTCCCTCTTCCACTCCTTAGTCCTAGTCTCTCTCTAACTATCCTATCCCTGTCACTATTCTCACTCTACATTTCCTACTTTATATTTCTCCTCCGGATACATCATTGGTAATGTTTTCTACAACTTACGAAACAACTGCCAGATTTTGACTATGCATATACTCGCAGATGCTCATTTCGAGCAAACAAATAAAACTTTAATTTTTTGTTATTTTTCCAATACCCCTCTAGTTATTAATAGAAACAGATATGCTACGGCCACAGATATCTCTGCGAGGAATACCCTCTGGACATTTTATTTCTGATATGTATTTGTTACCTACTGTAATGCACATGTCGCAGAACAGAAACCTGTATAATTCTTACTACTACATGTCATATAAATATTGCCTGTTGTAATTCATGTCTGCTTTTCAATAAAAAACTTTGAATACGAAAAAACTTTAACCACTTGCCGCCTGCCCTATTACATAATGACGGCGGCAAAGTGGTTTGATAATCCTGATCGGACGTCATATGACATAATCAGGATTATCCGCTATTGCGCGCCCCCAGGGGCGCGCACCACGGCGATCGGGGATGACACTTGTCCCTCGGACACAGCGCATCCCTGATCAGAGTAAACAACCAATGAAATTGGCTGTTTACCATGTGATCGGCTTTGTCCAATAACCACCGATCACCTGTCATCACAAATCAGGCACGCGCGCAATGCGCGCTGCCGGGGGTGCGCAACGCGCCGATCGGAGAAGGCGAGTGTCCCTCGGACACAGCGCATCTCCAATCAGGGTAAACAGCCAATGAAATGGCTGTTTACCGATGTGATCGGCTGTGTCCAATCACAGCCGGTCACAAGTATAAACACTGTGGCGGTTTCCAGGGATCTCTCCTCACACACCGATCGTGTGAGGAGAGAGAAGGAGAGATCTGATCAGTGAGTAAAACATCTATTTTTACTGTCTGTACAACACGACCCCCCCCCCCTCATCAATAAAGAGAACCTGTCACAGCCCATCAGGATATGTCACAGCCCATCAGGATCTGTCACAGCCCATCAGAACCTGTCACAGCCCATCAGAACCTGTCACAGCCCGTCATCGGTACCGCCATCAGCACCGGTACCGCCATCAGCACAGCCACCGCCATCAGCAGCGCCACCGCCATCAGCACCACCACCGCTATCAGCACCGTCACCACCATCAGCACCGCCACTGCCATCAGCAACGCCACCGCCATCAGCACCGTTACCGCCATCAGCACCGCCATCAGCACCGCTACCGCCATCAGCACCGCTACCGCCATCAGCACCGCCATTGGCACCATCTGGATCTGACAGCCCATCTGTCACACAGGCCGCCATCAGTACCATTAACGGTACCGCTATTAGTACTGCCTTCGGTAACATCTGAATCTGACAGCCCATCTGTCATAGCCCATCTGTCACACAGGCCCGCCATCACTACCTTCGCACAATCCTGCCATAAGTACCGCCAAAAGTACCACCATCATGTCCCAAAGAGTTTATACACCTGGGGAGGCATATAACATCCTTACCATGTCGGATGATGAGAGCAGCGGGGAGCTCTCATTATCCGATTCTGGTTTGGAATACGAGCCAGTGGAGGGTAGCGGATCGGAGTCTGAGTCAGCGGAGGAAACCGCCCCTCCTAAAAGAGTAAGGAGATCAGGCCCGAGATCAGAAAACCTGCCTACCACCAGCAGCGCCAGACCCCAGGAAGAGGAGCCCAGTACAAGTGCTGGAATTGCACATCCAGCCCAAAGAATCTGGGCCCAGTCCTACCTTCCCGATGCCCTGGCAAACCCCTTATGGTTGCCTGCCAACTCAGGATCCGCTACAATCCCCCCTTTCACTGCACAGCCAGGTGTGCAGCTTAACACTTCAAATTTTTCATATTTGGACTATTTCCATTTGTTTTTCCCAGAAGATTTGTTGCAGTACATGGTGGGCCAAACAAATCTCTATGCAGAGCAATTTATTGCTGCCAACCCCAGTTCGTCCTACGCTCATATGTTCCATTGGCGATGTCTCACACTAGACAAATTCAAATTGTTCTTGGGCCTTACTTTTAATATGGGGCTTACAAAGAAAAACGAACTGCATGCCTACTGGTCCACCCACCCCATCCACAACATGCCCCTATATTCTTGTTATGTCCAGGACACGGTACGATATGATAATGCGTTTCCTACATTTCAATGATAATTCGCAGTGCCCTCCCCAAGATCATCCCAACCACGACAAATTATATAAGCTTCGCCCCCTAATAAATTCTTTTACCAAACGATTTTCTGATTTTTTTATCCCTGACCAAAATATTTGTGTAGACAAATCCCTTATCCACTTTACTGGCCGGCTGAATATCAAACAGTATATCACAAGTAAGAGAGCCAGGTACGGAGTGAAAATGAACAAATTATGTGACCGAGCCACTGGTTACGTGTACTCATTTCACATTTACTGTATGAGGGAAAAGACTCCCAGCTCCAGCCCCGTGAGTGCCCCACATACATAGGAACCAGTGGTAAAATTTTGTGGGACCTTGCATACCCCCTGTTCAAAAAAGGTTACCACGTATATGTAGATAATTACTACAGCAGCTTGCACCTTTTCCGTCACCTGTATTGTGAAAAAACCCTGGCCTGCGGTACCTTCCGAAAAAATAGGAAGGGCTTCCCACAGAATTTACTAGCAAAACGACTACAAAAGTGGGAAGCCGCATTCATGAGGATGAGGAGGTGTTGGCCATGAAGTGGCGGGACAAGAAGGATGTTCACATGATGACTACCATTCACAATGACACCTTGGTGGAGGTTCAGAGAAGACGTGGCCCCCGTAGTAAAGCCTGAATGTGTCCATGACTACAATCTGTATGTAGGGGGGGGGTGGATTTAAATGATCAGATGCTGCAACCATATTTGTCAACCCGCAAGTCCCATTATTGGTATAAAAAATTTGCATTTCATCTGTTCCATATGGCCATGTTCAATTCATTTGTCTGCTATCAAAAATCACCCGAAAACCAACCCATCACCTACCTCAAATACTTTGAAAACATTGTCACTGCCCTTATTTACCAGCAAGGACCCGCCCCAGGAAGCATTTGCTCTGAGATTGTAAGTCGACTTCATGAGCAACATTTTCCCTATAACATTCCCCCCCCACAGAATCCAGAAGAAGACGCCAAAAGAAATGTTGTGTATGCTCAAGTAGAGGAGCCAGAAGAGATACAAGTTATTATTGTTCCCAATGTCCCTCCCAACCTGGCCTGTGTATCGGTGATTGCTTCGCTTCAAAAATTATCACACATCCTTCAGATATTAGTTCCCCTTATTAGTAACAGACTGCCATGCCCCCATTTCAATTACCTGTGTGCATCATTTGCCTGCCACCATGTTTCTACCTTTCGTGTTAACTGACCCTGGCCTGTTTACCGATGATGCCTTTGCCTGCCATTTTAACCACGTTTCTGACTTCCACGTGCACCGACCTCGGCCTGTTAAATCGACCATGTTTTTGCCTGCCACTTGGACTGATCTTTTGCCCTTCTACTTCAGTACACAGAGGTCTCACATATGTGAGGGGCTTCAGAATAGCGTTCTGAGTAGAGAAAATCAGTTTTTGGTTTTCTGTGTTCCCAGAACAGGGTCTGGTTGCCCGGAGGCTTCAAAGAGATTTGGGTGGGAGAAGCCTCTACCCCTGTCCCCCTGGCCCTAAGCTTGATGGTCCTTCCTGCTGCCTGGACCAATACTTTGGCTGTGCTGACCATATCGCTGCCTGTAATGACCCAGGACTTTATGGACTGTTTATTTCTGCTGCCTGGACCAATACTTTGGCTGTGTTGACCATATCTCGGCCTGCTGCCTCTACTGACTATAGACAGTATTTTTGCCTGGACATCTCTGCCTGCTACCTGGACCAATGCTTTGGCTGTGCTGACAGTATCTCTGCCTGAACTAACTATGGACAGTATTGCTGCCTGGACGATTGCTTTTGCTGTCGCTGACCACATGCCTGCCTGCTGCCTGGACCGATGCTCTCCTCTGTGGACCACTAAACTACTAAAACCACAGGTAATCTTTTGTTGTTTGGTATGTACATGTTATGTATTAGAAATATGAAGGGCCTTCAAAAATATGATCGGTAGTCATGAAATTATATGTGTAATTTATGCTCCTAGAACGACTGGAGGTGCTATTTGGATGTTGGGCCTCTGTATGTGGCCAGGCTGTGTAAAAGTGTCACACATGTGGTATCGTTAAACTCAGGAGTAGCAGAACGTATTTTGTGATGTCATTTTTGCTATGTACATGCTATGTGTTAAAAATATCTTGTAAATCAACAACTTTGTGTAAAAAAAATGGGTTTTCATTTTTTTCCCATGTTTTCCGAAAACTTCTGGAAAAAAATGAACCTTTCAAAAAACTCATTATGCCTCATAGATTATACGTTGGGGTGTTTGCTTTCCAAAATGGGGTCATTTTGTGGGCGTTTCCATTGTCCTGGTGCTCCAGGGCCTTCAAAAGGGAGATAGGTCGTCATGAAATTATATGTGTAATTTTGCTCCTAGAATGCCTAGAGGTGCTACTTGGATGTTGGGTCTCTGTATGTGGCCAGGCTGTGTAAAAGTCTCACACATGTGGTATTGCCATACTCAGGAGGAGTATCAGAATGTATTTAGGGATGCCATTTTTGCTATGTACATGATATGTGTTGGGAATATCTTATAAATGGACAACTTTGTGTAAAAAAAAATGCGTTTTCATTTTTTTCCCACGTTTTCTGAAAACTTCTGGAAAAAAATGAACCGTTCAAAAGACTTATTATGCCTCATAGATTATACGTTGGGGTGTTTGCTTTCCAAAATGGGGTCATTTTGTGGGCGTTTCCATTGTCCTGGTGCTCCAGGGCCTTCAAAAGGGAGATAGGTCGTCATGAAATTATATGTGTAATTTTGCTCCTAGAATGCCTAGAGGTGCTACTTGGATGTTAGGCCTCTGTATGTGGCCAGGCTGTGTAAAAGTCTCACACATGTGGTATTGCCATACTCAGGAGGAGTAGCAGAATGTATTTTTGGGTTTAGTTGCAAGTATATGCATGCTGTGTTCAATAAATAACCTGTCAATACAATAAGTTTGTGTAAAAAAAAAAAAAAAAAAAAGTCTTTATTTTCCCAAGAATTGTGGGAAAAAATTACAACTTCAAAAAACTCACCATGCCTCTTACTAAATACCTTGGAATGTCTACTTTCCAAAAAGGGGTCATTTGGGGGGTATTTGTACTTTCCTTGATTGTTAGTGTCTCAAGAAATGAGATAGGCCTTTAGTACATCAGGTGTGATCAGATGTGATCAATTTTCAGTGATTTGCACCCTAACTTGTAGACTCTATAACTTTCACACAGACTAAATAATATCCACTAATTTGGGTTATTTTTACCAGAGATATGTAGCCCTATAAATTTTGGCCCAAATTTGTGAAGAAAAATTACTTATTTGCAAAATTTTATAATAGAAGCTAAAAAAAAGTGTTTTGTTTTCAAAATTTTCACTCTTTTTTTCGCTTATATATCGCAAAAAAGAAAAACCCAGCGGTGATGAAATACCACCAAAAGAAAGCTCTAATTGTGAGAAAAAAATGATAACAATTTTGTTTGGATACAGTGTAGCATGACAGAGTAATTGTCATTGAAAGTGTGAGAGTACTGAAAGCTGAAAATTGGTCTGGGCGGGAAGGTGTTTAAGTGCCCTGTATTGAAATGGTTAATAAAAATACAATTAAAAAAAAAAAGAAAAAAAAGAAAAAAAAAAAAAAAAAAAGCACCCTCCCCATGTTGAGGGCATGTGGCCTGGTATGGTTCAGGAGGGGGGGCGCTCTCTCGTCCCCCCCTCTTTTTCTGCAGCCTGACAGGTTGCGTGCTGGGATAAGGGTCTGTTATGGATTTTTGGGGGGACCCCAAGCCATTTTTTTTTAATTTTGGCGCGGGGTTTCCCTTAAAATCCATACCAGACCTGAAGGTCTGGTATGGACTTTGAGGGGGACCCCTACACCATTTAAAAAAAAAAAATTGGCGCAGGGTTCCTCGTAGCCTCCTTGGCGGTTTTCCCGAGTGTGGCTCGGGGATAAAATTCAGTACCATTAGCGGTAACCCCGAGCCACACTCGGGATCGCATTGCAGGATCCTGGGGTGGCGTTACTTACCTTGTCCCCGGGATCCTGCGATGTCACCCGCAGTGTCCAAAGGCTCCTTCCTCCTCCGAAGCCTCTCCGTGCCAGGCTCCGTTCCCTGCGAGCGGCGCGACGCACGGGGGCGGAGCCTGGCGGCAAATTAAAAAAAAGTAAAAATCATAACACATACAGTACTGTAATCTTAGGGAGGTTAATAATCTTACAGATTACAGTACTGTATGAAATGATTTCACATCTCTTTTGTCCCCAGTGCTTTGGCCCATGCCCTGCATGCAGTTTTACATGATATACACTGTTCTTTCTGCCTGGAAACTGGAGATTGTCCATAGCAACCAAAAAGTGTCCCTTTACGCCAAAAGTGGCTTTAGACCAGCTAGAAAACAGCGATAGTAAATTAGAACACTTGCAGAATTGAGCGATAGTGAATTGTGGGGAAATTTATTTTATTACTATTTTTTTTTTAATTATTTATTTTTATTTATTATATTATAATTTATGTTTTTGTGTTTCAAACTTTATCATACCCGGGATATCTACTAGACTCTGGTTTGGACAGATTTAAGTGTGTTATTGTTAAGATTTACAGACCTACAATATAAAACGCCAAATTTCCATGCAAAATAATGGTACCGCTTTCAGCACCTAAAATCCGAAATAATCATACCGCCAGGGAGGTTAATATCCATACCAGACCTTAAGGGCCTGGTATAGAATTTGGGGGGACACCCACGCAATTTTTTTTTTTCATTTTGGTTCGGGGTTCCCCTTAATATTCATACCAGACCCAAAAGGCCTGGTAATGGACTGGGGGGATCCCATGCCATTCTTTTCAATGATTTTTATCTGTATTGCCGAGACCCGACAATTCATTATAGCCGCTATTACTTTTACATGTTTTTCCTTTAGAAATTTCATTTTGTGCAGGGACTGTTCTAAACACGGGAAACATGCGCCACTTTACAGGCATACTATAAACACCCCCATGTATGAAATTTAAAGGAATATTTCCCTTTTATTGTTTCACTTTAAGCATTATTAAAATCACTGCTCCCGAAAAAAACTTTGTTTTTGCATTGATACATGTCCCCTGGGGCAGGACTCAGGTCCCCAAACACTTTTTATGAAAATAATTTGCATATTAACCCTTACAATTAGCACTTTCGATTTCTCCCATTGACTTTTAAAGGGTGTTCCGGCTTTCGAATTTGCAGCGAACACCCCAAATTGTTTGCTATTTGGCAAACAGTCGAACACCTGATGTTTGAGTCAAATTTACGTTCAACTCGAACATCGGGCTCATCCCTACTTGAGACTCTATTTAACCACTTCAGCCCCGGAAGGATTTACCCCCTTCCTGACCAGAGCACTTTTTACAATTTGGCACTGCGTTGCTTTAACTGCTAATTGCGCGGTCATGCAATGCTGTACCCAAACGAAATTTGCGTCCTTTTCTTCCCACAAATAGAGCTTTCTTTTGATGGTATTTGATCACGTCTGCGGTTTTTATTTTTTGCGCTATAAACGGAAAAAGACCAAAACATTTTTTAAAAAAATGATATTTTCTACTTTTTGTTATAAAAAAATCCAGTAAACTCAATTTTAGTCATACATTTAGTCCAAAATGTATTCGGCCACATGTATTTGGTAAAAAAATGTCAATAAGTGTATATTTATTGGTTTGCGCAAAAGTTATAGCGTCTACAAACTAGGGTACATTTTCTGGAATTTACACAGTTTTTAGTTTATGACTGCCTATGTCATTTCTTGAGGTGCTAAAATAGCAGGGCAGTACAACCCCCCCCCCCCCCAATGACCAAATTTTGGAAAGTAGACACCCCAAGGAAATTGCTGAGAGGCATGTTGAGCCCATTGAATATTAATTTTTTGGTCCCAAGTGATTGAATGACAAAAAAAAAAATCACAAAAAGTTGTCACTAAATGATATATTGCTCACACAGGCCATGGGCATATGTGGAATTGCACCCCAAAAAACATTCAGCTGCTTCTCTTGAGTATGGGGATACCACATGTGTGGGACTTTTTGGGAGCCTAGCCGCATACGGGGCCCCGAAAACCAATCACTGCCTTCAGGATTTCTAAGGGCGTAAATTTTTGATTTCACTCCTCACTACCTATCACAGTTTTGAAGGCCATAAAATGCCCAGATGGCACAACCCCCCCCCAAATGACCCCATTTTGGAAAGTAGACACCCCAAGCTATTTGCTGAGAGGCATGTTGAGTCCATGGAATATTTTATATTTTGACACAAGTTGCGGGAAAGTGACACATTGTTTTTTTTTTTTTTGCACAAAGTTGTCACTAAATGATATATTGCTCACACAGGCCATGGGCATATGTGGAATTGCACCCCAAAATACATTTAGCTGCTATTCCTGAGTATGGGGATACCACATGTGTGGGACTTTTTGGGAGCCTAGCCGTGTATGGGGCCCCGAAAACCAATCACCGCGTTCAGGATTTCTAAGGGTGTAAATTTTTGATTTCACTCTTCACTGCCTATCACAGTCTCGGAGGCCATGGAATGCCCAGGTGGCACAACCCCCCCCAAATGACCCCATTTTGGAAAGTAGACACCCCAAGCTATTTGTTGAGAGGCATGGTGAGTATTTTGCAGCTCTCATTTGTTTTTGAAAATGAAGAAAGTCAAGAAAATTTTTTTTTTCTTTTTTCAATTTTCAAAACTTTGTGACAAAAAGTGAGGTCTGCAAAATACTCACTATACCTCTCAGCAAATAGCTTGGTGTGTCTACTTTCCAAAATAGGGTCATTTGAGGGGAGTTTTGTGCCACCTGGGCATTCCATGGCCTCCGAAACTGTGATAGGCAGTGAAGAGTGAAATCAAAAATGTACGCCTTTAGAAATCCTGAGGCAGTTTTCGGGGTCCCGTACGCGGCTAGGCTCCCAAAAAGTCTCACACATGTGGTATCCCCGTACTCAGGAGAAGCAACAGAATGTATTTTGGGGTGTAATTTCACATATTCCCATGGCATGTTTGAGCAATATATCATTTAGTGACAACTTTGTGCAAAAAAAAAAAAAAAAATTGTCTTTTTCCCGCAACTTGTGTCACAATATAAAATATTCCATGGACTCGACATGCCTCTCAGCAAATAGCTTGGGGTGTCTACTTTCCAAAATGGGGTCATTTGGGGGGGTTTTGAACTGTCCTGGCATTTTATGCACAACATTTAGAAGCTTATGTCACACATCACCCACTCTTCTAACTACTTGAAAACAAAGCCCTTTCTGACACTTTTTGTTTACATGAAAACATTTTTTTTTTTTTGCAAGAAAATTACTTTGAACCCCCAAACATTATATATTTTTTTAAAGAAAATGCCCTACAGAATAAAATGGTTGGTGTTTCATTTTTTTTTCACACATTATTTGCGCAGCGATTTTTCAAACGCATTTTTTTGGGAAAAAACACACTTTTTTAAATTTTAATGCACTAAAACACACTATATTGCCCAAATGTTTTATGAAATAAAAAAGATGATCTTAGGCCGAGTACATGGACACCAAACATGACATGCTTTAAAATTACGCACAAACGTGCAGTGGCGACAAACTAAATACATTTTTAAAAGCCTTTAAAAGCCTTTACAGGTTACCACTTTAGATTTACAGAGGAGGTCTACTGCTAAAATTACTGCCCTCGATCTGATCTTTGTGGTGATACCTCACATGCATGGTGCAATTGCTGTTTACATTTGACGCCAGACCAACGCTTGGGTTCGCTTTAGCGCGAGAGCAGGGGGGGACAGGGGTGCTTTTTTTTTTTTTCTTTATTTTTTTTGCTTTTTTTATCTTATTTTTAAACTGTTTCTTTCATTTTTTTTAATCATTTTTATTGTTATCTCAGGGAATGTAAATATCCCCTATGATAGCAATAGGTAGTGACAGGTACTCTGTTTTGAAAAAATTGGGGTCTATTAGACTCTAGATCTCTCTTCTGCCTTTAAAGCATCTGACCACACCAAGATCGGTGTGATAAAATGCTTTCCCAATTTCCCAATGGCGCTGTTTACATCCGGCGAAATCTAAGTCATGAAATGCTCGTAGCTTCCGGTTTCTTAGGCCATAGAGGTGTTTGGAGCCACTCTGGTCTCTGATCAGCTCTATGGTCAGCTGGCTGAATCACCGGCTGCATTCTCAGGTTCCCTGTTCAGACAGGAGAGCCAGAGAAAAACACGGAAGATGGTGGGGGGGGCATTCCCTCCCACTGCTTGTAAAAGCAGTCTAGAGGCTAATTAGCCGCTAGGATTGCTTTTACATGAAAGCCGACCGCTGGCTGAAAAGAATGATACCAAGATGATACCTAAACCTGCAGGCATCATTCTGGTATAACCACTCAAAGTCGTGAATGGCGTACCCGAAGACAAAAAAAGGTTAACAATAAAACACAGTAAACGGTAAAGTATAAAAAATTGCATACCTGAAAAGCAAACATGGTAAAACATAATGACAATAAAACATTGCAGAATAGAATACAGTAAAAAAGAGCAGAACAATAGAGAGAGAATAGAGAGAGAGAGAACAATAAAACAACAACTATTTTTTTTTTATTTTATATTTTTTTGTGTTTTTTTTTTTTTTTTTTTTACACTTTTTTTTTGTAACTGTAACTTTTATAACTGTAACCGGTTCCAGGTTCGGGTCTCTCAAAATGCGATGGCATCTTGGGAGACCCTGTGAAAGTGTATCCTAGTCTGTGCAATGCTGTACCCTACGCTAATACTCAACTAGTGAATGGTAGCGTTCAAAACATTCACCAATGCAAAGACCAGGATTGTCAGGACAGGAGGGACAATAATAGCAGGTGTCACGCCTATATCCGCGCTTGCTGCAGACACAACATCTTTTTTGGGGGGGTTCGTTGGGTAGGGGTACTCGGGAGGACATAAAGAAAATGCCTCTCATGCAGCCGACTGCATTTGGTTGGGGATGTGAATGGGGGAAGTACAGGCGCTGCAGAAGTGGTGGGTTCCCAATTAGGATTGGCAAATGCAGCAGGAAGGGCATTATGGGCACGACGGGCCTGTGTTTGTCTTCTTCTTGGTGGCAGCAGGACACTACTTGTGCTTGCCACCTCACCAGCTTGAACTGCACTTATGGGACTCGCCACATCACCAAGTGTTACTGCAGTGCTGGTTTGACTATGACCGGGGTGTACTAGGCCGCTGGTGCTTGCCAGTTCACCAAAACGCTACCAAAAAAACTGTTAGCGATCACAGGGATCAGGCCTGACTCTGCGAACGCTGCAGTTATGTGTTTAGTGTTTTGTAAGTGACAGTGATCGATCGATACTGCACTTGGGTGGGCTGGGCTGGGCTGGGCGGAGGGGCAAAATGCAGATGCTAGCAGGTATCTGGGCTGATCCCGCTAACACTGCGTTTTTGGGAACCCTAAACTGCTGGGGACGCTAGTATAGATCTGATCGGATCATATTGAGCTGTACAGATACTATACCACTAAGGGAGGTGTATGGTGCGTGCGTGGGTGTTAGCGGTACTGGCGCTAATCTGACGCTGCCTGGGGTGACGCATATCACCGCCGGGCGATCAGGGGGCTAAACCTTTATTCGGTAATAAACAGCGGGTGCCCTGACACTATAAAAAATAAACGAACTAACCAGCGTCACCCGTAACAGTTATACGGTGATCAGTGGTGAAAGGGTTAACTAGGGGGCAATCAAGGGGTTAAAACATTTATTAGGTAGTATATGGGGGTCCCTGATGCTATAAAACGCTGACGGCGAACCTGAATATTTACTTCCCTAACTAGCGTCACCAGTGACACTAATACAGCGATCAGAAAAATGATCGCTTAGTGACACTAGCGACGGGGGTGATCAAGGGGTTAAAACTTTATTGGGGGGGTTAGGGGGGTATCCTAGACCTAAAGGGGGCTAACACTAACTACCCTATCACACTAACTGTCACAATGCAGTAATCAGAAAAAAAAAAAAAACTGCTTGGTGTCAGTGTGACGGGGGGGAAGGGTAATTGGGGGGTGATCGGGGGGGATCGGGGGGTAAAGGGGGGTGTATTGTGTGCCTGGCATGTTCTACTGAGTTTGTAGTGTTGTGCACTCACATTGAAGTCTTCTCTCCTCAGCGCTGGAATGGAAAATACCGAGCCGAGGAGAGATGACATCATTTCCTCTGCCTCTGTTTACTATGCAGAGGCAGAGGAAGAATCCGATTGGCCGGGAGCGATCGCGAGGGGGGGGCCATGAATGGATGGCCTCCCCCTCACCTCTCATCGCCCCGGACAGAAGCCGACCGCCTCGGGCACCGGACCCCCCCACCCGCGGGAGGCAGATCACGTACAGGTACGTGATTCTGCCTGCCCGTGCCATTCTGCCAACGTACATCAGTGTGAGGCGGTCAGCAAGTGGTTAACCATGCTCCTTTAAAAAAGAAGTATGGGGTTTTTTTTTTAAGATTCATTCTTACCTAGGTGGATGCCGCATCTGTCCCCCCGCGCCTCTGCACTGAGAACCGAGCCCAAGAACATCGCCGATGGTTCGGTTCTCTCACCTCCCCGAGCAGAGAGCTGCTGCCTGTCAGTCATCATCTCTCCTCTCTGCTCCTCCACGCTCTTTGGAGCGCTGAGCTGTGGAGGGGCAGGGAGCAGGTCCCTGAGAGGTGGAGACTGCCATCAGTCCACCTGGTGGATCCAGACTTCCGAAGTTGGAATGACGCGGTGCCTGGACTGATTCCAGTGACGGGTCACAGAAGTGCAAAACAAATTCCACTCCTGTGACCCCTAGGAGAAGCTCAGCCAAACGAGCTCAGGCTGGACTCCTCCTTTAAGCCACCTCAATCTTCAGCACATTTTAGCCACGCCCATTTTTGTCATGGTGCGTCCCGCTTGTCTTTTCCTTCTCTAGGTGTTCTCCAGTTCCAAAGTTGGGAGGTATGGTTACTGAAATGTAAAAGGACTCATTCTGCACTGAAGTAGCTCACTTACAGCTGTGTTTAGCACAAGATCACTTCTCTTACACCCGGGTGGACTTTGTTTGGACTTTTATTTTTATTTTTAATTTATTTTCTGTGTATGAAATTTTGGATCATACAATATGGTCATTTATTTTGATTTTTGCACTCTATATAAAATGTGTATTATATGAATTTTCTGCACTATATTTGCACTTTATCATATTAGTTTTTGCACAGTAATTTGCACATTGAATATTTGTATATGTATACGGCAGTGAATATCTGATATGATAAGATATTGAAGATTATTATGTGAGTTTTATATTCACACAATATTTGTTTGACATAGCACACTTTTACTATTTTCTTAGGCAAATTCACTGACTGGAGCTCAAGAATTACTTTTTAATGATAAAAGTGGAAATTTTCTGGAACAATTATATTGTTGCTGTATTTTGTGTATTTTGTGACACATCAGAAATGTATTCCTGATCTCATGTAAAGGTACTGACAGGTCCACTTTAACCTGAAGAGAGTTATTATGTGGATATTATTACAACTAACTGGAGTCCCTGGACATGAAATACTCTGACATATCAATATTGGATGCTTTTTATGAAGTATTGTTATAATAGGACCAATCTCAGTTCATAGTCTTGATCTCTATATTATATGGTCACAGACTGAGATTTCATCTACAATTTTTGCTTTTGAATGATATTTTACAAAGTTCAAGTTTAAGCGATCACATTGGAAGCTGATGGCAACCATTCTGTTTATTCAGTTGCATAATATAAATACAGAGCATCCGGAAAGTATTCACAGCACTTCACTTTTTGCACATTTTGTTATGTTACAGCCTTATTCCACAATTGATTAAATTCATTATTTTCCTCAAAATTCTACAAACAATCCCCCATAATGACAACGTGAAAGAAGTTTGTTTGAAATCTTTGTTAATTTATTAAAAATAAAAAAACAAAAAAAACCCATGTACATAAGTATCACAGGCTCCTCCCATGTACATAAGTATCACAGACTCCTCCCATGTACATACATATCACAGGCTCCTCCCATGTACATACATATCACAGGCTCCTCCCATGTACATAAGTATCACAGACTCCTCCCATGTACATAAGTATCACAGGCTCCTCCCATGTACATAGGTATCACAGGCTCCTCCCATGTACATAAGTATCACAGGCTCTTCCCATGTACATAAGTATCACAGGCTCCTCCCATGTACATAAATATCACAGACTCCTCCAATATACATAAGTATCACAGGCTCCTCCCATGTACATAAGTATCACAGACTCCTCCAATATACATAAGTATCACAGGCTCTTCCCATGTACATAAGTATCACAGACTCCTCCCATGTACATAAGTATCACAGACTCCTCCAATATACATAAGTATCACAGGCTCCTCCCATGTACATAAGTATCACAGACTCCTCCCATGTACATAAGTATCACAGGCTCCTCCCATGTATATACGAAAAAAATAAGACCCTTGGGTCAGGGAACTTATATATCCCCCAGTATAATGGGACTTTATAGGCGAACCATACGATCAAATTCGATAAAAAGTGTTTTATTTATTTAGAAAAACATAAAAACAAGATACATTGGACATGAATCTCAACAGCAGTACTTATACAGTATAATTTGCTTTCATATAGTAATTTTTGTATACTTCCATTTATAATAGGATATTTTCTCTAGATGCCTGACATGTTTCAGGACGATGTCCCTTCTTCAGAGGCTTATTGTAGAGAGAAAAAAATCATATATGTAGGAGATACATTCATTCAAGAGTTTTCAAAAAATGAAAAATATATAGCCCTTCTGGGTCCCAATTTAACTTGTTGGGTGCAAAGATGAAACACAGGCTGTTAGAGCAAGGAACGTTGGAGCCTAGGAGTGTCATCCCATCATCTAGGCTCCAGCGTTCCTTGCTCTAACAGCCTGTGTTTCATCTTTGCACCCAACAAGTTAAATTGGGACCCAGAAGGGCTGTCCTCCCATTTGGGGGCCTTTGCGAAGTCACCTCTGAAGCCGAGGGATAACCACTATTTTACACTGGCTGGTCAGCCGACAGCCAGTGCGTTTTTATCCAAAAGACATAATTTGCTGCTGCATCCAAAATTGGATGCCTGTGCATACTTATGCATATATATTTTTCATTTTTTGAAAACTCTTGAATGAATGTATCTCCTACATATATGATTTTTTTCTCTCTACAATAAGCCTCTGAAGAAGGGACATCGTCCTGAAACATGTCAGGCATCTAGAGAAAATATCCTATTATAAATGGAAGTACACAAAAATTACTATATGAAAGCAAATTATACTGTATAAGTACTGCTGTTGAGATTCATGTCCAATGTATCTTGTTTTTATGTTTTTCTAAATAAATAAAACACTTTTTATCGAATTTGATCGTATGGTTCGCCTATAAAGTCCCATTATACTGGGGGATATATAAGTTCCCTGACCCAAGGGTCTTATTTTTTTCGTACTGACCCGGGATGTTGGCAACACTTTGAAGGCAACATATTTGACCTTCAGTGGTTCATTCTACTATATACCTCCCATGTAAATAGGTATCACAGACTCCTCCCATGTACATAAGAATCACAGGTTCCTCCCATGTAAAAAAGTATCACATGTACATAAGAATCACAGACTCCCCCCATGTACATACGTATCACAGGCTCCTCCCATGTACATAAGTATCACAGCCTTTGCTCAATACTTTGGTGAAGCTCCTTTGGCACCAATTACAGCCTTAAGTCTTTTTGAGCATGATGCTACAAGCTTGGCACACCTATTTTTGGGCAGTTTCTCTCATTCTTCTTTGCAGGACCTCTAAAGCTCCATCAGGTTGGATGGGGAGCGTCGGTGTACAGCCATTTTCAGATCTCTCCACAGATGTTCAATCGGGTTCAAGTCTTGGCTCTGGCTGGGCCACTTAAGGACATTAAAAGAGGTGTCCCATACCACTCCTTTGTTATCTTGGCTGTGTGCTTAGGGTCATTGTCCTGTTGGAAGATGAACCTTCTCGCCAGTCCGAGGTTCAGAGCGCTCTGGAGTAGGTTTTCATCAAGGATGTCGCTGTACATTTCTGCATTATTCTTACCCTCGATCCTGACCAGTCTCCTAGTTCCTGTTACTGAAAAACATCCTCACAGCATGATGCTGCCACCACCATTCTTCACTGTAGGGATGGTATTGGCCAGGGGATGAGCCATGCCTGGTGTCCTCCAGATATGAAACTTGACAAACCAGGCCAAAGAGTTCAATCTTTGTTTCATCAGACCAGAGAATTTTGTTTCTCATGGTGTCCTTGTCCTTCAGGTGCCTTTTGGCAAACTCAAGGCAGGCTGTCATGTGCCTTTTACTGAGGAGTGGCTTCCATCTGGACACTCTACCATACAGGCCTGATTGGTGGAGTGCTGCAGAGATGGATATTCTCCTGATATGTTCTCCTCTCTCACAGATAAACACTGGAGCTCTGTCAGAGTGACCATCGGGTTCTTGGTCACCTCCCTGACTAAGGCTCTTGGTCACCTCGGGTTCTTGGTCACCTCCCTGACTAAGGCTCTTCTCCCCCAATTGCCGGGCGGCCCACTCTAGGAAGAATACTGGTGGTTCCAAACTTTTTTCATTTACAGATGATGGAGACTACTGTTATTACTGGGACCTTCAATGCTGCAGAAATGTTTCTGTACCCTTCCCCAGATCTGTGCCTCCATATAATCATGTTTTCGGAGGTCTACAGACAATTTCTTGGACTTCATGGCTTGGTTTGTGCTCTGACATGCACTGTTACCTGTGAAATCTTATATAGACAGGTGTGTGCCTTTCCAAATCATGTCCAATCAACTGAATTTAGCACAGGTGGACTCCAATCAAGTTGTAGAAACATCTCAAGGATTATCAGTGGAAACAGAATGCACCTGAGCTCAATTGTGAGTGTCATGTCAAAGGCTGTGATACTTATGTACATGGGAGGAGTCTGTGATACTTATGTACATGGGAGGAGTCTGTGATACTTATGTACATGGGAGGAGTCTGTGATACTTATGTACATGGGAGGAGCCTGTGATACTTATGTACATGGGAGGAGCCTGTGATATTTATGTACATAGGAGGAGCCTGTGATACTTATGTACATGGGAGGAATCTGTGATACTTATGTCCATGGGAGGAGTCTGTGATATTTATGTATGTAGCACCCCCTACCATAGGTAGGTTCTAGAGTGAGGATTTTTTGGTAAGGATCTGTCAGCACAGGTAAATTTAGGCAGGCCTATGCTTCAGGCTAGGCCTGTTTGTTTTGACCCGGGACTCTTTGTAAGTCGACCTTCCACTACCCAGACCAGAGCACCCACTTATACTTCAGTGTTTGAGCGCCTCCCCTGCATCCAGAAAAGAATGTTCCGGAAGAGGGGCAGGGCCTAGAACTGGAGTGGCAGGCAGCTCATGTGAGGAGCCCTGACCAATCCCCAACTGGAATTGGCAGGGGGCAGGCCTCCCACATAAGCTGAGGTAACAGGCCACTGGGGGGAGTTGTTGGCCGGGAGAATGGAGTACTAGGCAGCAGCAGGAGTCCACCCCCTTCTGGGGGGGGGGGGCGAGCCGTTCGCAGGAGGAGGTCCTGGAGAGCTGTGAGGGAACTTCATCCTTACATGGTCATGGGTGAAGTCCTTATCTTTACACGGTCATTGATGAGGAGTTCCTGGAGCAGAAGGGCAGTAGAAGCTCTCGGAACGTACAGTCCAGTTAAGTTCTCCATCATGGACTCGGGGCAGAGAAAGGTTGGTGAGTGTACCACAGTGGAGACATGCCAGGAAGTCTCGGAGGGAACTTCGTCCTTACACGGTCATGGATGAAGTCCTCATCTTTACACGGTCATTGATGAGGAGTCCTAGAACAGAGGAGAGACTGTGGGGAATAGTGTCAAATCGATGCGGCCCGAGGGCACAGGATTTGCAGGCTGGACTAGCTGGAAACAGTAGTCCACCGTTCAGAACATGCTACTAAACTACTAGGCCTCTGGGGAGAGGTACTGCAGACCTCTGGCCTAGTAGCAGCAATCAATCAGAGTCAGCATTAGAGACTATTCAGAGTGGGATCTTTTGCATATAGAAGAGGATGTGACAAGAAACATAATGTGCTACAGAATAAGTTTGTGCAGGAGGGAAGGATTCCTGGGAGCAATAGTCTGCAGGAGTTACGCAGAGGAGGAGCAATAATCTGCATGGTGATGCAGGGAAGAGACTGTGGATGTTATACTGTACATGTGCATCATTTCTTCAAGGCTCAATCAAAGTTCTGATTTATAAATATGATGGCAAAGTAATTTGACCTATGGGCATCCCATATACCCTTTCCCCCAACCAAGTTATATCCCCCCAATAAACAAAAACAAAGCAAAGCAAGTGACTGTTCATTGTCTCAGAAGTGATATATGGAGGTCTGGCAGCAGGGTGATATGGTGGATGTTAGTTACTAGTGACAACCACAACGCTACATGTACATGGGATTTTTTCCTTTTTTATTTTTAATAAATTTGCAAAGATTTCAAACAAATTTCTTTCACGTTGTCATTATGGGGGATTGTAGAATTTTGAGGAAAATAATGAATTTAATCCATTTTGGGATAAGGCTGTACCATAACAAAATGTGGAAAAAGTGAAGCGTTGTGAATACTTTCCGGGTGCACTGTTATGGCCCAGTAGTTTGTTTATAATTTTCTTCACAATTATGCCAATCACACTGAATATTGATGGATTTCCTTTGGATAATAAGATATAATGTTCATAGCTCAGATGTGATATAGACAGAAGATATAAGCTGGCAAAATCCCCATTAAAGCAGAACTTTACCCATAACAACTTGATAAAAAATAATGTTCTTTAGCAAGGAGCATACATTCTACATTAATGATTATGCTACCAAAATTACAGCATGTGCTGTAAATTGCCTCCAGCATTGCTCTACTTGCTGGAGGCGGCCATGTTGCTGAAGCCAAGAGCCCCTGAGCAGCAGTAAATATGTAGTCTGTCAGCAGATCGGCCTCTACAAATTTGGTGCAGTGCCTAATAGTGGAGAGCAACTGAGCATGTGCAGAGAGGGATGAGACAGTGTATTATTGGATTTTAAACAGTATAGACATTTATTTTTAATGTTGTACATATCTATACTGTACCAGCAGAAGGGTCCAGCCTGAAGTCATCTAACAGAACTTCATTTTCTGACTAAAGTTCCACTTTAATCTAATTTATATCTCCCTTTGATACCCTTCTGCTCTATATTGTTTCTTTACTCTTTCAGACACTTACCTATTGTGAAATATTTCCACAAAAACCTCCCATTATAAGCCAACGGTATTAAAATAACAGTAAATAAACACGATATTAGAATATATATCCACGTTGGCTGATCTATAAAAGAAAAGCACAATAGATGTAATATTAGTCACTTCCCAATATACTGACTACATACTTATTGCTGCATTTACACAACATTTATTATACTTCAGTCAC